>PVKP010016430.1:0-48180 GCA_004027715.1 Plecturocebus donacophilus
GAAACTCTTAACCAAGAGCGCTTCCAATGGCTGTTTTAGCCGAGCCTGATCACCTGGCTCGCTGTCTCAGAGCCTTTTTTTAGTTGAATGGTCGACTCCCAGGTGTTCCAGTCGCCTGTTGAAAAGGCGCCGGGATCTGTGTGATTTCCCCTGCGGGGACACACTGCGCAGGCTGAAACAGCGGCGCTGAGATTCGTAGTGCTTTTCTGCCTGGGAATCTCCTGGGCTGGCTCCCTGATTCAGTCCCCTTTTTAATCCACCTTCCTGTAGCTCCACTCGCCAGTTAAAAGGGCACACAGACCAGTGGATTTTGTGCGGAGAACCGCTGCGCCGGGGCGCCGGCCCAAACAGCCGCGCTGGCGACCGTGGGGCTGCTCCGCCTGGGGATCTCCTGGTCTGGGGGTAATAAAAATCCGTCTGGAAATGCGGCGTCCACTCACCCTCTGCACTTTCACTGGGAGCTGCAATCCTGAGCTGCTCCTATGCGGCCATCTTGCCTACCGATCCCCCAACATGGGAAGTTTTAAATAGTCTTAGAACACAATCTTTTGATTTTTAGCTCTCTCCTTCAATTACTCCTAATATAGCTTTCTCTTACACCCCCAGGACCTCTAACACATTGACTCTTTTGACTCTTTTATTTCTGATTCCTTCTTATCTTTATTTACCTTTATATCCTAGATGAATTTTATTTTTTGATTCTTTAGAGACTCTCATGTAAATATCCTGTTTCTTTGCTTATTTAAATCCATTCTAGATATTTCCCTCTTATATACTATTTTTAGAAAACCACAAAACAAAGCAAAATTATCTTTTATTTTTAATATTTTTAGTCCTCATGCTGACATATATACATTGACTCTTGATTTTCACAGTAATTCTTAGGAGTCTCTGTTTAATCTCTGCAACAATCCTTTCAGCAACTCCAATCATTCCTATTTTACAGATGAGGAAGTAAAGTGCTGAATCTGGAAAAACTCAGAACCTATCAGGTTAGATTTTATAGTCAGGCAGACTGGTACCAGAGCCCTTGCTCTTAATAATAATACTAGTAATTTAAAATAAATTTCCTAATCTATGTAATCTAATCTGATTATTAATCACTTTCATATCTTTTCTCCTTCTAGTTATTCTCTAAAGGTACACAAATAAAGCCACCGAGGGGACATCTCTACCTGACTGCTTACACACACAGAATGTCCCAAAGTGTACTGATTCTTCCCCTTCTTTTCAAAACCAGCCTGTTAAACAGCTCTTAATGCAAAGACCAATCAAGAAATAACTGTGATTAATTAATAAAGTTGTTATCTTCCTATAATTCCTATCTCTTCATATAATCTTATGTTCTCCATTCATGTAAAATCAGAATGCAGATGACATCTTTCACTATTCTCTCTTCTTAATCTACCATCTTAATCAGTCACCAAGTCCTTTTCTTTCTAAGTCATAGACTTTCTTCCATCCACTTCTAGCCAACCTTACTGACAACACCTGTTCACATCCACACCAACAGTGTTTCTCACCCAGATTATTGCAACTGTAGTCTATGTGTCCAATACTCTCCTCACTCACTTTTTTCTTTTTCCAATGTGTTCCTCATTCTTCAGCCAAGACAAACTTATAACAATGATTATCCAATCACAGCCCCGATTCATATTCCTTGTGTTTAGGGTAAAGTTAAAACACCGTAAAGGATTTGAAACACTCTAATGCTTAAAACAGACTACCAGTCTTTTTTGTCGGCCTTAGGATTTGTTTTCTTGTGTTGTATGAACAATGGTGCTGTTTTTCAGTGATTCAGTGGAGCAGCTCTGTGTAGATGCAAAGGTACATGGAAAAATTCCTAAACCTTTGGCAGAACATTTAATGAAAAATTGCTTGGTTAAAACCTGACTCTCTTACCAGTGAGGGTTGCTGTTTGCCTATTGATAGAGGCCAGCTTACCTTAAAGTTCCAAAGTTGCCAATGATTTCTGGCTAGTACCACTAAGTTTACTTGCCTGTTATATGAAAAGCTGATAAGAAAACCATCGAGCTAAAGCTCTTCATTCTAGAAACATGAAAACAAAATATATGATTTTGGATTTTAAAAAACAGGGGAATGGAGGCAGCAAACCACCATGGCATGTGCATACCTATGTAACAGTCCTACAAGATCTGCACATGTACCCCAGAACTTAGAGTAAAATTTTAAAAATGTGGTTAACGATGGAAATAAATTACTGGGTAACACAGTGGAATTACTTCTGTAGAAATTCTTTCCAGAGGACTTAGACTTTTAATAATTCAAAGAATATAATTCTCATAGTCACCATTTTGTATTTTCTGACTTTTGTGGCTTCTGAAATATTATAATTGTTATAATAAATACTATATGAAAGTATATTTTTAAAAAGCCAACAAGCATGTGTCTTTAAAATAGAATGATTTATAATCCTGTGGGTATATACCTAGTAATGGGATTGCTTGACCAAATGGTATTTCTAGTTCTAGATCCTTGAGGAATTGCCACACTGTCTTCCACAATGGTTGAACTAATTTACACTCCCACCAACAATGTAAAAGCATTCCTATTTCTCCACATCCTCTCCAGCACCTGTTGCCTCCTAACTTTTTGATGCTCGCCATTCTAACTGGTGTGAGATGGTATCTCATTGTGATTTTGATTTGCATTTCTCTAATGACCAGTGATGATGAGCTTTTTTTTCATATGTTTGTTGGCCGCATATGTGTCTCCTTTTGAGAAGTGTCTGTTCATATCCTTTTCTCCCTTTTTGATGGGGTTATTTTTTTTTTTTGTAAATTTGTTTAAGTTCTTTGTAGATTCTAGATATTAGTCACACTGTTCACAATAGCAAAGACTTGAAACCAACCCAAATGCCCATGAGAGACTGAATAATAAAATGTGGCACATATACACCATGGAATGCCATAAAAAACGATGAGTTCATGTCCTTTGCAGGGACATGGATGAAGCTGGAAACCATCATTCTCAGCAAACTAACACAAGAGCAGAAAACCAAACACCACATGTTCTCACTCATAAGTGGAAGTTGAATAATGAGAACACATGGACACAGGGAGGGGAACATCACACACTGGGGCCTGTAGCGGGGTGGGGGCTAGGGATGAGATAGCATTAGGAGAAATACCTAATGTAGATGACGGGGTGATGGATGCAGCAAACCACCATGGCACGTGTGTACCTGTGTAACAGACCTGCTACACAGGTTTGATAGTGCTATGAAAATTTGCAGTAACTATTTTCTTTATATTACACACTGTTTTTTTTTTGTTTCTTTGTTTTTGTTTTTGTTTTTACATTCTGTGAATAAAGACTATGCTCCTCATTGTGTATCTGGCAAAAAAGACAATGAGCTACAAGTAATACAGTTTTAAGATAAAAATCTGAATGTCATGAATCTGCCTGACTGTTGACAGATCAATTGAAGTTCCTATAGATAAGAACTAATCTTACAAAGCAACAGGAAAGACAAAAATGCAATTGGAATTCATAAACTCTAGGACCAGCAGAGGCACATGTGATACCTGAAGACAACTGATAATCCCCTAACCCTTTGAGATAAACTAAATTATGATGCTGAACCTCCTCAGGTCACATAACCAAACCTTGGTGTCTCTACCTTATGACAGCTGGTTTTTGAGTTTCAAATTTTCCTTATCCATTCTTCAGGAAACACCTGAAAATCCCAAGGACATCATTTGTGGGGCCCTACTCCTCCCAAACAGAGAAGAAAGTGAAGGGAGATCAAGGGGTCTCCTGAGATGCTGGAAAGATTAAACTCAGGGGAAGTGATTTCTACATGAATAAGCTTTAAAATGGGGCCTCATGAGAGGTCTGTGAGTGAATGATCTGAACTGAGTCCTCAAAGAGGACAGGAATAGGTCCCTATTTTAGCCACAATCCTGTGAGTGGGTGAGTGCCAGGAACATGAATGTGGAATAGTTCCTCTTTCTTCTGATGTGAGATGCACTCAAGGAAAGCATACAAGAAGGTTTTCTAGAGGTCTGCCTAGAGGTAAAGATCACAGCTGAGGTGGATATCCTACAGCACAGATTTTTTTTCTTTGTTGAGAGTATTCAAGAAACTATGATATATTTAGGGTTTCTAATCTGGGACCTTTGTATTGGCATAAATAAAGTTGTTAATGCTTAGAACTGCATGTGTCATTGTGTGTTCTTACTCATTTTTCTATGTAGATGTTTGTAGCTTTTTTTTTTCAGAGAATGTTTCTTTATTCCAAAACCACTTTGTTGTCACTCACATTCTTGTATCAGTTATTGGTAAACACATTATATTTATATTTGTAATAGTTCCAACAATGCAATTCTATTTTTATTGTAATATATTCATTTTTGAAAATTAAGAAGCAGACAGGAATACATATACGTAATATCTTCTATAATGACATGATTATCTTTACTGGTGCTTTTGTCATTTATGTAGCTTCAAATGATCATCTTTGGTCATTTGAGTTCAACTTAGTTGAAATCAGCTCAGTTTTTGTTTATCTGGAAAGAGCTTATTTTACCTTTAATTTTTATCGGTAATGTTCCTGTTAAGAGGATTCGTTGTTGATAGTTTTTCTCTGAAAAGTAGACAAAAAAGTTTAAATGCAATTGAAAGTCTTAGAAAAGGGCAACCAAATTAAGATCGAAGAAAGCAAATTGGATTGAAAACAAATTCATATTGATGGGAGATAATAATATATTGGACTGGGTTGGAGAAGGCAGGAAGAATTTAACTTGGGAACAATAGAAGTCTGAGGGTTGGGTAGTCCCAACTCTTAGGTCCTCAGGACTGAGGCCAAATGGAGGACTCACTGTTTTGAAGATTAAGACAATGGATGAGAGCACAGCGTGCTAAACCTAAACAGGCTGAGCTTCCTCACTGTGCTAGAATCCATAAATGTATAGAAAGAAAAGTCACCTTTTTAGCATATAACAATTTAACATATAAGATCCAAACAACAGACCTTAAAACACACACATGCATGTGTGTCTGTGTGTTTGTTTGAAGAACTACTTTGAGAGATGGCATGAGTAGTCGATGGGACTCACTAGAAAAATTCTAGAGACATAGGCCATCTCCCTAGGGCCTGTGGGGGCATATCTTCCATCCAATTCAGAAGGAAGATAGAGTAGAAAATGTGAAAATGAGGGAAGGAAGAATCATGGGATCTTCTAAATATACAATCATGTCATCCACAGAGACAATCTGACTTCCTCTTTTCCTAATTGAATATCCTTTATTTCTTTTTCTTATCTGATTGCTCTGGCTAGAACTTCCAATACTATATTGAATAGGAATTGTGAGACAGGGCATCCTTTTCTAGTGCCAGTTTTCAAAGTGAATTCTTCCAGTTTTTGCCCATTCAGTATGATATTGGTTGTGGGTTTGTTGTAAATAGCTTTTATTAATTTGAGATACGTTCCATCGATACCTACTTTATTGAGAGTTTTTAGCATAAAGGGCTGTTGAATTTTGTTGAAGGCCTTCTCTGTATCTATTGAGATGATCATGTGGTTTTGTCTTTGGTTCTGTTTATGTGATGGATTACATTTACGGATTTGTGTATGTTGAACCAGCCTTGCATCCCCAGGATGAAGCCTACTTGATCGTGATGGATAAGCTTTTGGATGTGCTGTTGCATTCAGTTTGCCAGTATTTTGTTGAAGATTTTTGCGTCTATGTTCATCGTGGATATTGGCCTGAAGTTTTCTTTTTTAGTTGTGTCTCTGCCAGGTTTTGATATCAGGATGATGTTGGTTTCATAAAATGAGTTAGGGAGGATTCCCTCTTTTTGTATTGTTTGGAATAGTTTCAGAAAGCATGGTACTTGCTCCTCTTTGTACCTCTGGTAGAATTCAGCTGTAAAGCCATCTGGACCTGGACTTTTTCTGGTTGGTAGGCTATTAATTCCCTGTATTACTTTTAATGAATCAAGCTTAGATATGGAGGGAGATATAACTATAAACATTTTTCTGCTCATAAATATAATAAAAACACTCTTTTGGTTTCAAGTGCTTTATGGTCAATTTCTCCCAAGACATTATTGTTTTTAAGGAAAAGCTCACAGGCATTTAAAAAAAAATTTGTATTCTGAAAATCTAGTTTGACCCTCATAATTTTTTATTTTTCTTAAACGAATCCAAGAATTTATGGCTTTATTTTTTTAATTATTTGTTTAATTTAAATTTTCTAACTTTTTATTTGTTTACATTTTAATATGTTTGTTCATATGACTCTTCTATGTTTACCTTTCAGAATACGTATCACCAATTTGTCCTCTGTCTAAACTGCCGTTCTCTTACTCCTGTAACTCATTATGTACATCTTCTTATTCCTCAATCTGTGTTTGTAAGAAATAAGGAGGTTTCAAAGGTGCAACAACATTTGTGTAATAATTATAGTTCAGTCTTCTATATGAATTCAATGTGATTTAATTTTAGGGGTTCCTAATGTTGGTGATTTCAATCTCAGTAAGCGCCAAGCTGATACAGATGTAGCATCAGAACACTTCCTTATACAGTAGTTAGATGCTTTGTGATTTCTTCTGATTCTGAATTATTTTTGATACTGAGGTCATTTTATGAAGAAAACTACTAAGTGTTGAACACTTGCCTTTAGGATTCTCAATTTATGGTTACATAAGACTGCAGTAGAGCAGGTAATAAGTTTCTTTTTTCTTCCCTGCCTTGGTTTGTGACAACCAAGAAAACAGAAACAGTGGTGATGGCCAGCATCCTTAAGCTGTGGAACATTAGAATTTTACCTGTTACGGAACTGCAATAGCACCTCAGGAGCTTAGAATTGATGGAAAAGCAGAGAGAGATAAGAGACAGAAAACTAAGTATTTGATTATGGGAAATAATGTTGGAAAGGGCAAGGGGTAGAAAGAAAGCCAGTAAATGGTGAAAGAAAAATTTAAAAAATATATAATTTTATGAAGGTATTTGGAGAAAATCAACCAGATGAAAGAATCAAAAAGTTTCTATCTCAAAAGATGGATTAGTTATGAAATGCTTATAGCAGTGATGCCCAGACATTGTTTTGCATTGGAATCACCTGAGGATCCTGAAAAAAGCAAATTTGATTCAGAATGTTGGAAGTGGCAGAATCTAAGGATGCGTGTCTAACAAGTCCTCTGCTTGTTAGATGTGTCTAGTCTGTGACCCACAACTCTGGTGGCCAAGTTCAAGTAACTGTTGGAGTGACAAAGCAATCCATTGGAAGTGATGGTGATACATGTTATATTGCATAAACACTGACATTCAATTTCAAAAGCTTGAGAAAAATTGTATTTACTGAAAAAAATTGTCTTTATCATAATTATGAAATACAAAATTAAAATAAAACACAATCATTTCCAAAAGGTTAGTAATCACAGCAAGAAAACAACTAAGCCAGATTATTAACCATTTATGTATTTTTATCTTATTTGTTTTTGTTACCATTGTTTTTGCAAATATTTATAACTACCCTCAAAATATTTGGGGATAACATACTTAAAAGTAATGAAGAATCTTTTAATTTGAGAAAAACTGAATGATTAACTCTGTATTTTCTCTAATAGGGAAAGACCATAGTCTCTACATGCTACTCTTCTTCAAGAAAATAGTTGCAGAGTCAAATTTATCACACCAATTAACTATCCCCATGCAGGAAGATTGGGGGCTCCTGGTTTCAAGGTTTCAAGAAATTGATCTTAATCTGTGGACACTGATGTGGCCAAATATTACTGCAGCCCCTTTTTTGCTGACTGGCTTTCCAGGGCTGGAGGCAGCTCATCACTGGATCTCCATCCCCTTCTTTGTCATGTATGTGTGCATCCTTCTGGGCAATGGCACGCTCCTCTACCTCATCAAGCATGACCACAGTCTTCATGAGCCCATGTACTACTTCCTCACCATGCTGGCAGGCACAGACCTCATGGCGACATTAACCACAATGCCTACTGTAATGCGTGTTCTATGGGTGAATCGCAGGGAGATTAGTAGTGTGGGCTGCTTCCTGCAGGCCTACTTTATTCACTCCCTTTCTGTTGTGGAATCAGGTTCCTTCCTGGCAATGGCATATGATCATTTCATTGCCATCCGCAATCCTTTGAGATATGCTTCCATTCTCACCAATACTAGAGTCATAGCATTAGGAGTGGGAGTGTTTCTAAGGGGTTTTGGATCCATCCTGCCTGTAATCTTGCATCTTTTTTTATTTTCATATTGCAAATCTCATGTTGTCACATATGCTTTCTGCCTTCACCAAGAAATCATGAGACTGGCTTGTGCTGATATAACTTTCAATAGAATTTACCCTGTAATTTTGATCTCTTTAACAAAGAGATCAAATTTTCCTAGACTCTGATCATTCTCTTCTCTTATATTCTAATTCTTAAGACTGTCATAGGCATTGCCTCCAGTGAAGAGAGAGCCAAAGCCTTCAATACTTGTATCTCCCACATTAGTTGTGTTCTTATCTTCTATGTTACAGTGATGAGTTTGACATTCATCTACAGATTTGGAAGGAATGTGCCAGAGGTTGTCCACATTATCATGAGTTATATCTACTTCCTCTTTTCTCCTTTAATGAATCCTATCATCTATAGCATCAAGACCAAGCAAATACAACATGGTATTATCTGCCTTTTATTGAAACATAGGTTTAGTAGTTAAACTTGGGTCTGGAGAATCAGACGCAGATACAAAAATGAAGACAGAATGAAAAACTAAAGCCTGGACTTCTTTCTTAGACAAGAGCAAGAATATATTGGAAGACAATGTTTTCACTCAGAAGGGCTTAAGGACTTTACCATAGGGTTGGGCACAGCCTAGGAGATGCCTGGTGACAGAATACTGAGTAGACTACATGGAACTGAAAAATTCCATATTTCAATTCCCCTTTCCAATGCACCTGAAATTAACCACTTCAGTGAAATCTGAAAAAAAGATAGAACATATAATCTCTTTGAAAAACTTTTGCATCAGTGTGCATACTTGTGCATACATGTTTATGTGTTTGCATAGGCTAGTACACACGTGTAAAAAAATTTTGATCATCATTCTCTAGAAATAAATTCTTACTTAAAATTTTCATTATTTTCATGGCAAATATAGTGAAAAGAAATTAACATTTTAAATTTACTTTTAAATAAGTAAGTCTTGGTTATCTTTTAAATGTCCTCTACCCCGAGTTAGAGTACTTTCTAGGGCCATGATTTGCATTTAATATTTTTGATACAGTCATAAGTCACTTACAGAGTATTTCCATAAGAGCTTTTAAATTTTCAATACATTTATTACAGTATGTCTGGATTTTATAAAAAGTATATCTCTTTATCTTATTCTTCTATAAATATTCTTTTGCCCAAACAAAATCTTAGAAGGAAAAACCTAGACAAGCTTCTTGTCAACTTGCAAAAAGTAAGAAGTGAGTTTATAAGAGTATGTTTGCTCTTCAGATGATTTTAACATACTTTTCCATAGATTTTTGAGGAGGCTCATATAAAATTGAAAATAATCTATGCTTGATTCTTTCTTTCAGATGAAATTGTTGAATCAACCATCCTATTCTATTTATTAAAATCAAATAAATGTCTTTAAGATTTAAGATACTTTATACTAGTATGTACATGTGTTTGCATGTGTGTGTGGACACCTGCAAGTGTGGAATAAATCTTTCAATATTTTATCTTAGATATAATTTCTAACCTCAAACTCTTGTTTTTAAACCTTTCACAATAAGTTTAATGAATTGAAATACATTTATTGTATTATTTTTATAGTGGTATGATATATAATTTGCCACTATAGCCTTTTTACAGTGTATAATTCAGTGGCACACATTACATTTGCCATGTTGTGCAATCACCACCACTATTTCTAAAATTTTGTATTACACCAAACAAAGAGTCTGTACTGATTTATCAGTTACTCCCCAGTCCATGTTTCTCCTACACTCTGGTAACTTCTAATCTACTTTTTGTCTCTATGAATTTGCTTTTCTAGTTTGTGTAAGTGAAATAACAAAATGTTTGTTCTTTTGAGTGTGACTTATTGCTCTTAGGAGAGTCTGTAAGGTTTATCCATGTTGCAGCATATGTCAGACCTACTTTTTATAGATTAATAATATTCTATCCTATATATACAACATTTTGTTTATATATGCATCTGTTGATAAATACTCATATTCTTTCTATTTCTTGTCTACTGTGAATAATGCTACAATAAACATTGACTTAAAACTGTCTATTTGAGTCCTTGTTTTCACCTCTTTTGGATTTATACCTAGGAATGGAATTACTGGATTATATGACAATTTTATGTTCAACTTTTTAAAAAATCTGTTTCCCACAGCTGTTGCCATATTTCACATTCTCACCAGCAATGTACAAGGGTTCAGATTTCCCCATGCACTCAACAACACTTGTTATTTTCCATTATTTTGATTACAGCCATCTTAGAAGGTGTGCAGTAGTGTATCATTGTGGCTTTAATTTGCTTTTCTCTATTGACTGAGAATCTTAAACATCTTTTGTTGTGCTCATTGACCATTTGTATGTCTTCATTGGAGAAATATATACTGACTTATTTTGAAATTAGTCTTTGCAGATGTTCTTTTAGATATTCCTCTAGTCTGAGTTGAGAGACTCCTTGAACCTTTAAATTGCATTTCATGCTTTCCTAATAAAAAGTCTTAAATCCCTCACAATGGATAATTTCTTATACTAGTTAGTGAATTATTCATGGCTTCCCTTCAGTACGCCCAGATTCTACCTAAATATACCTCTCTACCTCCTCCTACTCTGAATATTCTGCTTTTCAAAGAATAATCCTTCAAATATTCCATGGAAGAAGAAAATGAGACAAGCTTTCCAGAGGAAGGAAGTTTTCAGTTATAATTGCTTAAATAAATGTCTCACTCAACTAGAGATTTTATGGTAGTGCAATACAGAGAAAAGATAATACAATCCTCTCAGACCTAAAAATATATGGCATCCACATTTTACAGGTACATTTTCAGGAAGAAAGATCAGAACTGGTGATTTCTTTGCAACAAATCTTTGCTCTGGACTTCACTGAATAAAGTTTAATATTGGGAAGACAGAAAAATGTGGAGAGAAATGAGATGCAATCTATGGAATGATTAAAAAATAGGTGTAGGAGCAAGTTTTCTTTGTGTCCTTGTTAAAACTTTTTCATATTGATTCAATTGTAAAAACGATTATTTATTCACACATTTTATATGCTGTTGAGTACAATGTTTAAGCTATAGATGGTGAGTATAAACAAAATCTTAAAATCTGGTTATCCCCCAAAGACTTCCTCTGTTTCTCATAATGTGCCCAGTAAGTTCCTAATGTTTATTATGGTGTTAGTAGAAAATTTCAGTCCAGATCATTTCCATCTTGATTTGCTGACCTGGGTGCAGGTTCTTACGGCAGAGGAAAGACTGTCTTTGCAAGTTATTTTAGAAGAATAGAAACTGTGAACAATGTGTGCTTTCTTTGGTGCTCATGGGATATTTTCATACTGTATGCTACTCCAATATCTAAATTATACATCTAGGCTCCTCTTTTACAGCTTTATGTTAGGTGGAAGGGACTTTAGCCAAGTTGGCTAAGGCCCTTCAAATTAAAACTCTATTTGTTTTTCTCATGCTTTGTGAGAAAGATCCCATCTTTCTGCCATGAAACTTCAAGTTATAGTTTTTTCAATAAAATTTATGTCTGAGAAGAAAGGGAGATTCAATCTATCTTCAGTGATGACCAGCATCACTGAACGGTTATCTGGGCCTGTTGCGGATTGCAAATATGAAAATATTTGAATCCCTCTGAAGAGGTATAAGAGACGGACACTTACTTTTGAATATGCAAGGTTGTTTCCATGATGGAAGAAACAGACTGTAGGAATGTAGATTTATGGGTGAAGTTGTCCCAGACTTTGCCTGGGAAGTTGAGTGCTCAGCTCCAGTTGCTACTATTGATGCTAAAGGAGAACTTTTCCAAAATGACTTTGGGGGAATATAATTTCCTATCATTTTGTTTAGTTGACACAAATTCTTACCCAGTAGGGTCCCAAAGTACAAGTGGTCTATATTATCAACTCCTTTATACATATTTAGACACTTTCCAGGTATCAGGTCATTACTAGAAGCATTAGGTTAGTTGTTTTATCTTCCATAACCACATGAGATTGACTGACTGTAACTTCTTTCAACATAATCTCCAGAGAATCGCTTTTCTGCATACCTTCAACACACTAAAATGTCTCCTTTCAGTCTTGTCCCTGGACTATTAGGCGTAATTGCCTTACATAGATATGACATGCTACACAGTGATTTCAATTCAATTGAAATCACTTCTATATGGTGACATAACTGATAAAACATAAAGAAGAAAAAATGAAATATAATGTCTGATATATTATTGTTGGGGTATAGTTCTTTTTTGAGAATAAGAGTCTCTTTTCATGCATTGGTCTAGCTAGTTAGTAGTATAGATAGATCACAGGAAAAGGTAGATTTGGTGTGTTCAGACATCAACACAACATTTTTAAAGTAGTCTTTTCATTGATGGGAGAATATAAGTTCCATAAGTGCTTAAGACATTTTACTTTGAGACGCACTTGCAGCCAAAGTACTAAGACAGAAAAAGACACGTAAGTGTCTCTTCTCATATGGTCACAGCTACTTGGAAGGCTGAGGTGGAAAAATTGCTTGAACCTAAAAGTTTGAGGCTGCAGTAAACTATGATCTCACCACTGTACCCATCCTGGGTGACAGAGTGAGATGTTGTCTCAAAAAAGAGGAAAGAAAGAAGGCAGAAGGAAAAAAAGTAAGACAGAAAGAAAGAGGAAGGAAGGAAGGAAGGGAGGGAGGGAGGAAAGAAAGAAAGAAAGAAAGAAAAAGAAAGAAAGAGAAAGAAAGAAAGAAAAAGAAAGAAAGAAAAAAAGAAAGAAAGGAAGGAAGAAAAGAAGGAAGAAGGGAGAGAGGAAGAAAGGAAGGAAGGAAAAAAGAAAGAAAGGAAGAAAAAAAGAAACTTTTAAAAGCCTCTCTTTTTAATGTTGTTATGGATTTTTTCTCTGTATTATGATTGATATAAAAATTGGAGACACGAAAGTATTTAGGCATTTATTTCTGCTGTTATATTGAAATTGTCAATATTACCAAAGACCTAGTTGTCCAAAACAATGAACATTCTCTATTTTTATCTTAGTTGATAATTCTATATTTTTCACTATTAAGCTACCATAAGTATCCACGCCTATAAACTTCCCTTTTCATTGCTTTTTTAAGTACAGATCAACTTTGCTATCCTCTTAATATCTCTGCCTACTTAAGGGTCTATCTCCTTTGAGATCTTCTTTCTTTTTACTGAGAGTAAAGTTTTTCCCAGGTTCCCCATGTTTCTCTCCAAACCTCTTCCATCTTTTTTCCCCTGAGATGGAGTCTTGCTCTGTTGCCCAGGCTGAAGTGCAGTGGTTCAATCTCGGTTCACAGCAACCTCCTCCCCATGGGTTTTTTAAACCAATTCTCCTGCCTCAGCCTTTGGAGTAGCTGGAGAAACAGGCACTTGCCACCACACTTGGCCAACTTTTGTATTTTTAGTTGAGACAGGGCTTCACTATGTTGGCCAGGCTGGTCTCAAACTTCTGAACTCATGATCTGCCAACCTTGGCCTCCCAAAGTGCTGGGATTACAGGTGGGAACCACCATGCCCAGTCACCTCTTCCATTTTAATTTATACTTAAGGTAATATATAAAAAACTCACTTAAAAGTTGAGATTTTTCAGATAGTTTGTCTTCATCCTACGACTTCCCATCGTCAATTGACTTTAAATGTTTATTTTGATATCTTTATTAATTTATTCTATAGGAACACAATTTTGGGGCAATATGTGGAGATGAAAACGTGGATTCAGGGGACACTGATTGTACAGGGTACTTACAGATTATCTGGAACTAAACGGAAGGTTTTTTCTTTTTTTTACATAATCTTAATATTCTCTTTTCTCCTTCTCATTTTAGTTTGTGTCTTTATAAATGGTTTCCTGAGCAGTTCCTATGCCTCTTGTCAGCATGGCAAGCTGAAGAAGCTCTGGATGATGGATCTATGTTAATCTCAGAAATTCTTGAGGACTCTGGGATAGTTGCTTTCAAAGAATCAGTGCAAAGACACTCAGAAAGGGGCAAGAGAGTAGTGAGCTCCAGTCATGTTTGCACCCCTCATGGGGCCACTATGCTTGCCTGAGAGTGATAAATTCCACCAAAGTTATGACTATCACTATTGTCATGTATCACATTCTAGGAGACTCCCTAAATTATTAGGGAAACTATTTTTCCTGGAATATTTGGGTATGTGGACGGTTTTTCGTACCACCAAATTTGCCACAATTAAATATCTGCTGCTAGAGCCTGCAGATATTAAAGAGTGGGCTATCTTTAGATCAATAAAAATATACTTAAAAATTGTATTAACTATTTCCAAGTAATTACCACACAGTTTTAGTATAACCCTGTGCATCTGAATGTCCAAAACTTAGCTAAGGTTTTGAAAACGTGATAGTTTAAGAATAATCAGGTCTTCTCCTGCTTCCTCAATCTGATCCCCTTTCTGGGTGACCACAGATCCAAATAATTGGTTAGCTCTTATCCTATACAACAAATTTTGGCATTTGCCCATTCTCTTGTAAGGCAACGTTGGAAGGTTAAGGGGACTTATAATGATATACACATCACTCCTGTGGAGTAGATAAGTTTTGCCAACTTGAACATCACACGGATCATAATTTATGGATCAAGTTAGCAGTGTTTTTAGTATCCATATGAATATAGTATCTGCTACTTCAAGCCTAGACTGACATTTTTGTTATAACAGTGTCCCATGAAGTAGCAGCCATTTCCAAAGTCCTTTCACCTTTCCTCTCTCCATCTTTCTCCACAAATAATTGCTTATATTAGAGATGTTACTATGGACCAAAATTCTGAAACATATAACTATTATTGTTTCTATATGTTTTTATAAAATAAAAAAGGTCCAAAGAATGTTATCTCTTCATTTTTACTGAAGTGCCATTCAAAGGTGTCAGTAGTAATATTTATAAGATAAAATGATATTTTAAAAGATTCTGGACACATATAGAATCAATTGAATTTGGGAGAAACTGATGTTTCCCTTGTAGCTTTCTTTGTTTTTGTAATAAACTGGCTACAAAATTTTTTGGTAGCATGACAACAAAAATCTTGATTTTGTATAAGTGTAGTTATAAATAGGCTGTATTTCAAAGCTCCCTATAAAGAACCTTACAAATTTTTCTCAATAGGAGCCTTATAGATTCATAATGATTAGAGGGTCTATAAGATTGTCTCCATCAGCAACGTAGTTGCCATATTTTCTCTCTGAGAGTGCTTATCTTTTCTCTAAAACTGGTTGTGTGAAGTTTATTAATTCAATTACCAACTTCCGATATTACTATTGCCCTTCAGATCAACATATTTACAAATCTGTGACTCTAAGTATTAACATTTTGTGGACACCCTCATTATAGAAGTCTGTCCTTAAAATATTTCTGTTATGAGCTTCCAATGTGTCTCCTCCTATTTTCATGTTTGTCTCTAATGTGTCAAAACTCAGACTTTTTGACTGTTTGTAGCACAGAGAACTTGGTGAGCCCCAAGTCCACTGAGGATTTTCTAAAATGAATTTACTAACTTTATTCACTTGTTCATATTTTCAGATTTCTATGGAAACTCACATGAGATGAATTATTTTCTTTCAATGTATTTTATTTTAGTTTTTTAAAGAGACAGAGTCTGACTCTGTCATCCAAGCTGAAGAGCAGTACTGCAATCATAGCTCCCTGCAGCTTCACAGTCCTGGGCTCAGGTGATCCTTCTGCCTCAGTCTCTGTAGTGGCTTGGGTTACAGGTGTGTGCCACCATGCCAAGCTAATTCCTTCTTTCATTTGTTCGTTCCTTCCTTCCTTCCTTTTTTTTTTTTTGAGGCGGGATCTTGCTATGTTGCCCAGGCTGAGTTCTTTCCTTATTCACAGTCCACTTGAGATAGCAATATTGATGACAATATTTCTCAGTCATTTCATGGTGGTGGGCTCATGTCTATTGAATAAGCATTTTCCTCAGTGATTAACCCTAAAGACAGTTGTCCCATTAATTTCAAGAGAAAAAATTTGAACTGACTCATATTGGATAGAAACACAGTAAGGGCTCATACGATAAATAATAGGAAAAGGAATAAAAGAGTGAAGAGAATAAAAGGGAACAAAGGAGTCCCATTTGGGACCAAGAGTCAAGGCTAGGAACTCAGACATATGCTGTGTGATTGAAAAAAATAAAAGTTGTATGCTTCTTCAGTGAATTGGAATTATTATTCTGACTATGATTACTGTTGTTATTGTAGGAAAAGGCCTTGTGAATACAGGCTTACAATTAATTATGAGATGATTCACAAAATATTGATATGTTAAAAGAAGATTGTGAGAGAAAGAAAGAATACTGCGTATTTCGAGGTCATCACCCCTAAAGTAGACCTCCATCTGCAAAACCTACCATGTTGTCTAACAACAGTGCTGCCCTCTTCTTGCTGACTGGCTTCCTGGGCTCAGAGACAATTCACCACTGGATCTCTATTCCCTTCTTTGTCATCTACTTCTCCATCCTTTTTGGGAATGGCACACTTCTTGTCCTCATTTGGAATGACCACAGCCTTCATGAGCCAATGTACTACTTCCTGGCTATGCTAGCAGGCACGGACCTTGGGATGACACTCACTACAATGTCCATGGTCCTGGGTGTCCTGCTGCTAGACCAGAGGGAGATTGCACAGGCTGCCTGCTTCACTCAGTCCTTCTTCATTCATTCACTGGCAATTGTAGAATCGGGTGTTTTGCTTGTCGTGGCCTATGACCGTTTCATTGCCATCCGCACGCCACTGAGGTACAACTCTACTCTTACCAATTCACAAGTGATGAACATAGGACTAGGGGTTATGATGAAAGGCTTTGTTTCCATTGTGCCCCTAATTCTTTCACTCTACTGCTACCCATATTGTCATTGCCATGTTCTCTTGCACACATTTTGCCTCCACCAAGATGTCATGAAACTCACCTGTGCTGATATTACATTTAATCACTTATACCCAGTTATTCTGGTTGCTTTGGCATTCTTTCTAGATGCTCTGATCATTTTCTTTTCTTATGTTCTAATCCTTAAAACAGTTATAGGCATTGCCTCCAGAGAGGAACAAACTAAAGCTCTCAGCGTTTGTGTCTCTCATATTAGCTGTGTCCTGGTATTTTACATCACTGTGATCGGCCTGACCTTCATTCACAGGTTTGGAAAACATGCACCACATGTGGCCCACATAACCATGAGCTACGTCCACTTTCTCTTCCCTCCCTTCATGAACCCCATTATTTACAGCATCAAGACCAAGCAGATTCAATGAAGCATTATTTGTTGGTTTTCTGGACACAGAAGGACTTGATGCTTTCTTCCAGAATTTTGAGAGCTTCATGATTTCTGGGCTTTTTTTTTATGATTGAAGGAGACCTCAGTTTTATACCTAATATCTCTTGTATCAGTGTTAGATAAGTTTTAATTATTATGTAAAGTGAAAATCTACATTGAACAATAATGCAATGAATGTATTCATCTAATTGATCTTTTGATACACAGATAGGTATAAATATATTCATATATAGACATAAAGCTATATAGAGACATCTATCTATCTATCTAACATCTATTTATTCATTGAGAGATACTAGGAAAGTGAATGTTATTGACTTTGGAAAGAAAAGATCCAGTTTTGGCTATATAAAAATACATAACAGCATGTGGATTGAGGGTCATGAGGTTAGAGTTTTCATTCCAAATGATACAGTGTCATTTAAAATATCTACAGTAGAATCTGTCTGAAATCATGAATTTGCTATTTGTCTATTTCATGAGTTGATTTGTTTCCTTTTATCCTGTCTTCTCTCTAAATGCTGGATGAAAACACTTTTAATATGTGTGGAATATGAAATTAAACTTGATATTTTCATTTTTGTATATTCAATTTATTTACTTATTTTTTTACTTTTTAAAGTGTATTTTATTTTTATTTTTTATTTTGCTTTAAGTTCTAGGGTACATGTGCAGAATGTGCAGGTTTGTTACATAGTTGGATTGCTGCACCCATCAACCCGTCATCCACATTAGGTATTTCTCCTAATGCTATCCTTCCCCTTGCCCCTCACCCTACAACAGGCCTTGGTGTGTGATGTTCCTCTCCCTGTGTCCATGTGTTCTCATTTTCCAACTCCCACTTATGAGTGAGAACATGAGGTATTTGGTTTTCTGTTTTTGTGTTCGTTTGCTGAGAATGATGGTTTCCAGCTTCATCCATGTCCCTTCAAAGGACATGAACTCATCCTTTTTATGGGTGCATAGTATTCCACAATGTATATGTGCCACATTTTCTTTATCCACTCTATCACTGATGGGCATTTAAGTCAGTTCCAAGTCTTTCCTATTGTGAGCAGTGCCGCAATAAACATATGTGTGCATGTGTCTTTATAGCAGAATGATTTATGATCCTTTGGGTATATACCCAACAATGGGATTGCTGGGTCAAATGATATTTCTAGTTCTAGATCCTTGAGGAATTATCACACTGTCTTCCATAATGGTTGAACTCATTTACACTCCCACCAACAATGTAAAATCCTTCCTATTCTTCCACTGCTCTCCAGCATATGTTGTTTCCTGACTTTTTAATGACCACCATTCTAACTGGCTATACAATGTAGTACCTAAGCTAATTTAGCCATAGAACCAGAATCTGTGGTGTAAGTAAGGCAGAGGGTTTTTTCTCCTTCCTATGCTGTTAAATGAATACTGAGATAGAATATTTAGTTCACCTATCACACATTAAATGGGACTTTACATTTCTGCTGAAGATCTGGGTGTGGGGATAACTCAAGGTGTCATATTAAGGAACGCATGGAGGCAGGTAACTCTAACAGAAAGGGGAAGGAGGTTGGTAAGGCTATGCTCATGAAATTATATGTAAAATACACATTAATCTTCTTTCTGCATGCATAGGCTATGTTTATGAATAATGTGTATATAAAAGTGTGCTGTATACTCTTAGGGTTTTATGTGCCTGGGGTGCCAAATGCTTTGAGTTTGTAAGTATATACTTCTCTACAATGTGTTTGGAAATCTCTATTTACTCGATTCTCAATAAGTATGTATCTTAGTGAATATCTGATGAATGTTTAAGGAAAAATTTGGTATTTACCTATTCATCAAAACTCATTAAATGTCTAATCTGTATTAGATGCAGAATTATTTCCTTTTTCTACTTTTCTTGATCAAATGGCTCCTCTTTTCTTGCTCCTATCATTTCTCTCATTTTTCCTGTCTCCACCTGGACATGCTTCATGTAGTCTGTGCTTGTGCCTGGATTAAAAATTGGTATGGTCTTATCCTAATGTTGCTCATCATAAGGGATATATGATCCATGGTTATTTCCCATGCATTGATCTGGAGAAGTCTTCAATTCTTTTACTCTTTTTAGAAGATATCTGTAAACCTTCTGGTTCACTCTGCTGTGGCCATTTCAGTTTAGGCCAGTAAGCACATGGATGCCTTCTCTGATTTTTCCCACAGTGTGTTGGTCACAGAACACTCTGAGTGATCACCGATGAAAGAGTGAGAGTTTTATTGGTAGTCACAATAATAAAAAACAAACAACTACAGTTAAAATGTTCTTTTTATTTTTATTAGTGGATTATATTCCCTGACATATATATCTGGCAGGACTCTTCAGAGGAGTAGCCGAAGCTGCTGTTATGACCACTAGAGGGAAGAAGACACCTGCGGAGCTAATGGTCCAGGACAGTGGCGCTACAAGCAAGCAAAGTGTTAAGGAGCCCTTTTGATTGAAGGTGGGTGCCTCCACCTTACAGGGACAGGACACTTGGACGATCTTCCCAGTTTCTCCTGTTTCCCATACTCACTTCCCCATTTCTAGTAAATCAAAGGCTGGTTAGTAAGTTATCACCTTGCATTTTGAAAATACCATAGACTTTCAAAATGATTTCATGTATCCGTCTTTCCTTATTCCAAGAGTCCAGAAATGGCAACATTGCCTTTGATTCGATGTAATGGAAAGAGCTCTTTCAGGAGACAGAGAAAAGAATAATTTAATTTCTTTTCCCACACCTCCTTCTCTCTCTCTCACTCTATCTTCCTTCCTTCCACCATTCCTATTTCTCTCTCCCATCTCTCAGAAATATGTTTTGAAAGGATTCATAGCAGACAGCTAAGGCTGGTTTTCTCAAAGTAGAGATGTGAGATTGAGAAGGTAGGGTTGTATAAGCCCTTTCAGTTTTTAGTTTGTATGCATCTGTATTGTTAGAATGTTTTATAATATAAATAAAATTATTTCTCAGTTATATACTAGGTATGTAATCTGTGGATGTTTCCTTATGCATGATAAGCTATACTTAGCTCACTTGGAAAACTCAAATAAATGCCTACTTCATAGTTATTAATAAGGATTAAGTGAGCTAGTGCACTTAAATTTCATATCAGTATCATATATACATATATACACACACACGCACACACATTGAAAGGGTTCTTACTTTGTGCTAAGAACTCTAGTAAGTTCATTGATACATTATATTATTAAGTTCTGATTTCAACACTAGAAGGCAAGTATTATCCAAATATCATGCTGGATACCTTCAGACTCATAAAAATAATTAAATTGCCTTTTGTCATATATTTATTCAAAAGGGTAAACTCAAACTGTACCTTGTCTAATTTTATATGTCACCCTACTAAACATGACCCTATTATGCCATTTTATAAAGTTATTCCCTAGTTATTATGGGGATGTTGAAAGACGGAAGGGACAGGGTGCTATCCTCAATAACAGCCTCACAATTGAGCTAAGCAGTTAAGTGAGTCTTGCAGGGTAGTATAGGGACCACAGGGTTGTGGGGGCAGTAGAATTATACTCCCACTTTAGTTTTATTTCAAACAATCCATACACACATAGCTCTGACCACTTACATATTATACCACACTCTATGCTTTTTGTTTATATGTATAAATAAGTGGATGGAAAAATAGATTAGATTAGATAGATAGATAGATAGACTAAATGCTTGCCTTCACAGCTGTCTCCCTACCTGGTTCAAAATGCTCCTGTCCAGACCAAAGTGCCTTGCATTCACTTAAGTCATCAATTCCTAGGTTATATTCTGATACCAAAGGAAATCAAAAGATGTGAAAAAACAATTTCTGACCCACAACTCGTGCTTTGTAGATGATTAGATCAAAAGATTTCAGCCACATGTTAACAGTGAGTGAATAGGAAATCTCTTTCCCCTACATCTGAGATCCCAGCTTCTAGGCCCTTAAAATCTCACTCTTGATGCAACAGACCTTGGAAGTATACAGGAGACCTGAACTTGGTCAATAAAGGAGAAAAGTATGTTGAATTCCAAAGGCACAGCTCAAACATCTCAAGACTTCCCTAATCTTGAAGGTAAACAAGGGTCTCATTTTTTTGATAACT
Source organism: Plecturocebus donacophilus (assembly GCA_004027715.1). Classification (NCBI taxonomy): domain Eukaryota; kingdom Metazoa; phylum Chordata; class Mammalia; order Primates; family Pitheciidae; genus Plecturocebus; species Plecturocebus donacophilus. Next base: position 21,617 of record PVKP010016430.1, read on the forward strand.
TCAGGGGAAGTAGACAAGGACTTTCCTGGTCCTCTTTGTAGGGGAACTTCCATTTTTCCCCTTTCTAGAGGAAACATTTATCCCCAGGTAGTTTGCACCAGTAGTTCTTTGAAGAGACTTCCACCTGGGAAAAGTTAAGCAGCAACTATAGGGCCTTGAACTGCACACTTTCAACCCCGTCCCCACAGTTGAAAAGACCTAAGCTTTTGCCTGATTTAAGTCTTTTTTGGTCTTAAAAAATTGAATTCTAATCTCCCTCTCAACCCTATAGTCACCCATTTGGTACATTAAAGATGTGTCTACTGTCTAGTATCCCTTAGGTAGTATCAGAAATTAGTCATTTAAATAGTCTGCAAGCAAGCAGTGGTGGCTCATGTCTGTAATCCCAGTACTTTGAGAGGTAGAGGTGGGAGGACTGCTTGAGTTCAGAAGTTTGATACTGTCCTGGACAACATAGCAAGACCCCATCTCTACTAAAAAGGAAAAAAAAAATTAGCTGGGCATGGTGGCGCATACCTGTAGTCCCAGCTACTCAGGAGGCCGAATTGGGAGGATCATTTGAGCTCAGGAGGTCGAGGCAGCAGTGAGACATGATCTGCCACTGCACTCCAGCCTGGACGGCAGAGTGAGACCCTTGTCTTACAAAATAAAATACAAAAACCAAAACCAAAAACAAAAAAGTACTCTGCAATGCACTTCCTTGATACTCTACCATATTTTGGGCAGTGATCTGGGTTCCTTATACACATTATCTCATTACTGTTCACAGTTGTTAGATTAATTGTGTAATATTGATATAAATCTTCAAAAGCTGAGGCCTCAAGGTGGTAACTTTTATTTTCTGGACTTGTAATAGCTTCCTCTTTTAGTCACCAAATTGTGACTTTCTTAGAGCAGTAACAATATAAAGTTATTGTAAATTTTCATAAACGCAACAAACACAACGACCCATATAGATGTTGTGAAATTGTGTATTGTCAATTTACAGGAAAATAAAAATGTACTTTTTCAGCTGAGCCATTGAGGCAAGAATAACAGAACAAGCTTGAAAGAATAAAAATTTCCGAAATTTCCTTGAGTATTGTACAAAGACAAGCAGGTGGACCTGGGAGGAGGGTAATTATCCATGACTGGTATGTGGAGACAAATGCGGATTTATAATAGATGAGACGGCATCTAGCGCAATGACTTTGCCATCACTTTTAGAGAGCCCTTTGGGGCCCCAGTACACAAGAGGGGATGCAGGGTATATGTAGACATCTTACATTATTCTTTTTCTTAGTGTGAGAATAATAGTCATGACCTGAGTTTATAGACGATGAGCCATTTCCTTTCTCCCACTTGGCAGCTATGAGACCGCTTGCTCTGCCCGTGTACAAGGCTGACTCACTCCAAGGCCCAGCAAAGGGCAGGGCTCTGTCAGGGCTTTGATAGCACTATCTGCAGAGCCAGGACCCAGAAGGGGTGGGCTCCAGAGCCTCTCCCTCCCATCCTGGACCATGGTTTGCTTATTTATGCATTTAAAGGATATATTTATTTTTAAAGAAATAACAGGAGTCTGCCCAGCCCTGGCTGTGACATGGAAACTTCCATTTTTTTACCTTCTCTCAGTTAGAGGCAAAGGGGCTCAATGCACATACACTAGACAGCAAGTCAAGAGCTTTGAATCCTAGCCTGGGCATTTCCATGACAAATTACATCATACTGAGAAAGCCCTCACCCTTTTCTGAGCCTCAGTTTCCCCTTTTATAAGTAGGAGTCTGGAGCAAATGACTTCTGGTGGCTCTTATTTCAATACGAAATTTCTGTTGATTAAATTCATGAGCTCCCTTAACTTGGAGACTGAGAAGGAAATAGAACCTGAGACTCCTTGACTGGCAAGATGTCCCAGATGCTCTCACTCAGCAATAAAATTCTCATCTTCAACCAGGCCTGCTATCAGATGTGCATGTGCTAGTTCACATGTGTAAAAAAAGAGGATGCTCCTTTCCTATTTTCACACACTTCTAGGAAAGAACTTAGCACCCTTCCCACATAGTCATCCCAATAACTCATTTCAGTGATTTGACCCTTGGCTTTCTAAAAGTCTTGGGCAGTATAGAGCAGAGGCTAAGAGTATGGAGTCTGGAGCCAGACCACCTGAGTGGTTAGTGACTGTTTCTCTTAGTAGTTGTATGACTCAGTTTCTTCATCTGTAAAATGGAGGTATTTTTGTTTGCTTGTTTTTGAGACATGGTCTCACTCTGTCACCCAGGTCGGAGTGCAGCGGCACAGTCTCGGCTCACTGCAACTTCCCTCTCTCAGGCCATCCTCCCATCCCAACTTCCCAAGTAGCTGGAACCACAGGCACATACCACCACGCCTGGCTATTTTTTTGTATTTTTGGTAGAGATGGGGTTTCATATGTTATACAGGCTGGTCTCAAACTCCTGAGCTCAAGCAATCTGCCCTCCTTGGCATTCCAAAGTGCTCCATGATTACACGAGTTTTAACAGGCTTATAAGATTGTTGTGCATCCCGGGTGAGTTAATACATGCAAAGAGTTTAAAGTAGTGCCTTATATATGCTAACTACTCTCGAAATGTTTGCTAGTATTCTTGTGTTTAACTGCAATCATTCTTGCTGCAGCTGAAAACTATTGATCTGTACTTTATGCCAGTTCATCTTTAACACTAATAATAAAAATAACTGACATTTATTGAAAGCTATCAGAGGCTGTAATAGGTGCTTTGCATAACTTATTATATTTAATAGTCTTGAATTCTTTCAGGTAGATACTATTATTATCCCCATTTTACTACAGTTAGAAAAAACTACCTCTCAACTTGCTCAAGCATACATGCACACTCACACACACAAATACAAACTACTAGCAAATGGCCGAATCGAGATTTGGTCCTAAGTATCTCTTTGCTCATTATCCAGTGTACTTCTTGGCAGGCTCTGTGCTAGATGCTGGGGATACAAAGATGTTTAAAGTTAAGCTCCAGTCTCTGATTCCAGAGGCCTCCCAGGCTGAGTTATTCATCCAGAAAGCATTTTTCACTCTCTGGAGTTGACTGTTTTTCCTAAATGAATAAAAAATTACACTTTATTCCTCTGTGGCCTGCTCTGGGATGATAGTCTGGCTTTCATAACCTGAGCATAACATCCCTGACATCAGGAAAGACTACACCAAGTGGAGAAGGGGTGTTGGTTTTGATTACTGTCTTCAGTAAGATGGTTAACTTTGTGAAGTCGAAGACTGCAGCTCTCTGGTTTACTGTTAGAGTTCTGACATTTGTCACTATGCCTATTATTTGTGCTTAACAAATGCATGAATACTTCAAAACATGGGAATATTATCTTCTGAAATGAGGAATCAAGTTATAGTAAGTGACCCAGGATTACGGGATTCTTACATATGTAAGAACTTTCTAAACATCAAGTTGTCCAGCAAAAGCAAGGGCTTAGAAAGTCCGTGAGCCCCTCACCATATAGAAAGCTTTGCACCGATCATTGAATAAATCCCCATAGGGGATTCCTACCCTATGCAAAAGGCTGGTCTTGATTAATTCCCAAACTCATGTAGCTCTGAAATGGTCTACACCATCACGTTTCCTTGTCTGCTCCCCCATCGTATGTGCCACAATGAGTGCAGGCCTAGGCATGACTGAAGGCTCTTTCATAATTCTTGGCTGCATGAATCAGATTGTCAACAGAAATGCTGAGACAAACTACAGGGAAGTAGGACAAGAAAGAGCTCTGAGTGAAATGGAAATCACAATGCTTCTTCTCCATTCAGGGCTCCTGCTTCCTCTCCATTCAGGGCTCCAGCACGTAGAAATCTGGGGCTTTGTGAAGCCTGGCTTAAAATAAGAAGCTCCATAGGATAAGAGTAGGAAAGAACTCAGAGCCTACGCTGAGCAGGTTTCCTTCACGTGACAGGGAGCCTCTTGCCCCAGATTTCCAGGGACGTTCTCTTAAGTCTTTCCTGCTCGAATCTCCTCACTTCTATCTGGAAATAGTTTCTCCAGAGTCCAGGCCCTGGCTAGTTGAAAGAGCTACCCATGTGGAGGCCCTCCCCGCATCCAGAGACTAGTGATCGGATTCCTACTTTCAGCATTGGACATTCTGGATCCACTTGCCCAATGTTCTTCCTTAGCGCCTACCTTTGACCTTGATCCTCCCTTATCTTCCTGAACCTTGCTGAGATGATCTATGTGTGGAGAATGGCTTCTTTGAGAAACATCTTCCTCATTAGATGAAGTATATCAGAAGAAGAATCACTGTAGGTAAAGGAAAATTAAGGGGGATAGGTGATGGGATGAGTAAGAGAGGAGAGGGAAAGGACTAACAGATGATAAAATCTACTATTATTTATTGAGACCTTTTATAGTCTAAAGTCTTATCCACTTTGCTATTATTTTTCATCCTCATACTAACTCCATAAATAAATACTATTATTATCTTTATTTTGGGATGACAGGACTGACTCAGAATATTCCAACATTTGCCTAAGGTCAGACATCAGAGGCAGTGCCAGACCCATGTGAGACTCTGCAGCTGCTGCTCATGGGCCCTGTGCTTCACTGATGAGGAGGATCAGATGGATAGGGTGATGAAGCAAAGGAATCATTCTGTGGATAAAGGAGGCAGCCATGAAGAAGTCTATGACTGTAAATTTGGGAGCAGGAGTCTGTAAGGACTTGGATTTCAAGGAATTTTGACTCAGCAAACCCAAGACCCTCATAGTGACTTTGGGAGCTGGTGTGCAAGATGTGTCTATCAGAGGTTCCAGGGAGGGTGGGGCAAGGGCTGGTCACCAGCTATCACGGCCCAGATGGGTTATAGGCTGGCAGGCTCAGATAGGTGGTTAGGTCAGGTTACTGGCCCTGGGTGGAGTCCATGACTCCCAGGAGCCAGGAGAGATAGACCATGAGTATAGAGTAGTCATGGGAAAGGTGGGGGAGGCACAGCATAGCAGCATTTTTCATTCTTCTACCAAGTGGGACTGCTTCCCTACCCCCCCAGCTAGGAGCAAGTGCTTGACTCCTGTGTTTTCAGGCTCATCATTTATAAAGTAAGGTTAATAATTGTCTCTGTCTCATGGGGTTATTATCAAAGAAGTTGCACATACCCTGGACCAGCGGCCTAACAATTCAAGACAGAGCTATGGGCTCCCTATGGGTCAGTGGTCTCAACGTACCAACCACTGTTAGAGATATAGTGCCAGTCTTAGAGCTGGATGTTAGTTTCGCAATTGGCTGGGACCCTCCTCCAGTAGAACCATATAACCAGATGCTGCAGTCAAAGTCCAAGCTTAGCTTTCATTAAAGATTAAGCTCCTAAAGCCATAGGGCACACTTGAAATTGGCTAACAGCAACTTTGCCATCTAAAAAAATCCCACTTCGCTGGAAAGATGGAAGCTCAAGATTCTGATGCACGAAAAATTTTTTAGGAATCTGCACAGAGGTTGAGAGAGAAACAAGATGTTGAAGGGACTAGAAACCACATGAGGGAAACAAGGAAATAATGTAGATTCAGGCCGGAGGTAAATGAAAGAGAAATGGGAGTTAACCCTTACTGAAATCTTTCTATATGTCAGGTGCCATTTTATGATATTTAATAATCTCATTACATATGGTAGTTTCCTGAGGTATGATGTATTACTGAACATACAGTAATTAATATTGATGATGAGCACCACTTCTTGAGTGCTTAGTATATGCTAGAATAAAATTTATTATATGAGACCGGGCTCAGTGGCTCATGCCTGTAATCCCAGCACTTTGGCAGGCTGAGGCAAGTTTACCTGAGGTGAGGAGTTCCAGACTAGTGTGGTCAACATGGTGAAACCCTGCCTCTACTAAAAACACAAAAAAGTTAGCCTGGCATGGCGGCACGTGCCTATAACCACAGCTACTTGGGAGGCTGAGGCAGAAGAATTTCTTGAACCCAGGAGGCAGAGGTTCAGTGATCCAAGATTGTGCCACTGTACTCCAGCCTGGGTGACAAAGTGAGACTCCATCTTACAAAAAAGTTTATTATATGAATTAACTTAGTTCATCCTCACACTAATACTCAGAAGTAGATTATTGCCTCATTTATTGATGAGGTTCCCAATGTACTTGTAGTATAAATCAACTTATTGAAAGCACAAGCTAATAAGTAGACAATTAGGGATTAGAAGCCAGGTGGTCTGGGCTCTCCTACTGTCTACATTACATTAGCTCTCATTAACTGGGGACTTGAAGATCAAAGAGATGAAATAATGTGTTCAAGCTTACAGAGCCATCTAACAGTGAGGCTAGGATGTAGGCTCAGTTCTACTGCCACAGAAGACAATATTCTTTCTACAGCAGAACACCAACACAAATACTGTGGACCTGAAAAATTAGAAGTAGATATTCCTGCCCTCTGGCCCTTGCCTCTCATTTTAACTTCTTAAAGATTGGAAGTTATGGTTCAAACCACAGTTGCAGGCCATACCTCTTCAACCATGATTTCATATCCTCAGGAAAGTTTGATGGAGAAACAGGTAAAGAAAAATTTGGAAACAAGTTCAGAATAAACAGACTCTCTCTTGGGTTACAGAGATAGTCATATGACAAATTATAAGCAGATACTTAAGAAAACACAAGTCTCATGCCTGCCCAAATTACCCTTTGACCCCTTGGTCAAGTTGCAACTTTGGTTAAAGGGAATGTTTATATGTTATATTCTTCATTTAGTCTTCTGGTCTAACCCACTGGCTCTGTCTTCATCCTGTAGTAACCTCGCTGTCTAGTTTAAGTTTGTGTGAAATTCTAACTAGGTTCCAGAACTGAGGGCCCTAAACTATGCTACAGATAGTGCTGTGGTGCTGTGATAGGTATACAAAAAATGAGAAGAAACTGAGAATTCTCTGCACCTCCCTTTGCAGGGTCTGACAACAAAGTTTCCTCAAATTTTACCAGTGCAAGCCCTTGCTCCATATTCTAACTACTTTAAAGTCATTTTGGGCTTCACGTTGTCTTTCTCATCTGTAGAAAAAATGAAGAACTCAGTTTTACAGAAGTTCATATGTCATTGGTGATGGGCTAGAGTTCCTCTTTCTCAAAAATTAGCCATTATTGTATTTTCTTCTAAACCAAAGCTCAGCAGTCTTATATTGCCATGTGACATGCACACCGGTCAAAAGTAGGTTAAGAAGAAGGCACTTTCACAGGACAGAGAGCAATAGAGATGAATGAATGACAGGGTAAGAAATGGAGAGAAGACAGATGAGAGGTTACAACATGATGGCTTATTGTCTACATATCTCCTAGGGAATTATTTTGGGAGGTCTGAATAGTATTTTAAAATAAACTGAGGCCAGGTGCGGTGGCTCACGCCTGTTATCCCAGCACTTTGAAAGGCTGAGGCAGGCGGATCACAAGGTCAGGAGTTTGAGACCAGCCTGGCCAGTATGGTGAAACCCTGTCTCTACTAGAAACCCAACAATTAGCCGGGAATATTGGTGGGCTCCTGTAGTCCCAGCTACTCGGGAGGCCGAGGCAGGAGAATTGATTAAACTCGGGAGATGGAGGTTGCAGTGAGCCAAGATCATGCCACTGCACAGCCTGGGTGACAGAGTGAGACTCCATCTCAAAAATAAATAAATAAATAAATAAGCTGAATCTGCTGTCAACATTTAGAGTCAAGAAATACCTCCAAATAACTGTACTTCCAATTATTCTTTAAAATAACATGCAACTGTAAAAGCTACATGTATATATTCATCATAATACTGTAACAGAAAATACTTACTGAATACATACTGTATCCCTAGTTCTTTACACAATAAACTAATTTTTGTCCTCATAATTCTATTAGCTAAGACATATTACCATCCTATATTTCAGAGACTTAAAGAAGTTAAGCAACTGCTCAAGATCATCTAAGAAGTAGGTGGTATTTCTGGGCTCATTGGGCCCTCCCAATCTCTCGATGGCAACGTTTTGCTGGCTAAAGTGCTGATTGCCTTAATTCATCAGGAATGGGCCCATACTCATTGCAGACCTTACCTGGCATCCTCTTTTCTTATGTGATCTGCCTGACCCTAGTAGGTTTATGAAACTTCTGGTGTAGAAGAGAGAAGAAAGGCAGAGCTGAATGTGATGAGTGATGAAGATGCCTCCTCATCCGGGTACCCGTGGGGCCCTTAAGACTAAGCCCCTCTGTATCACTGTGTCTTAGCCAGTTCCTTACACTTTGCCCTGATGGGAGATAGAGAATGTGTACCAACCATCAAAAAATAAATTTTAACCTCTCAAGGTCTAACTTACGTTTTCTTAATTAAAACAAACCTTGATCATTCTCCACTCTCTAAAACTAATTTATAGTGAAATATTATTTTCCTTCATCCCATAAATACCTCTATTAAATATGGAAAATCAGGGTGTGGTGTCTCATACCTGTAATCCCAGCACTTTGGGAGGCTGAGGCGGGTGCATTGCTTGGAGCTCAGGAGACCATCCTGGACAACATGGCGATATCCCATCTCTACAACAAGTACAAAAAGCCTGGCATGGTGGTGTGTGCCTGTAAATTCCAGCTATTCAGGTGGCTGAGGCAGGAGAGTTGCTTGAACCCAGGGGGTAGAGGTTGCAGTGAGCTGAGATTGTGCCACTGCACTCCAGTCTGGGCGACAGAGCATGTGTTATAATTAACTATTATTTTTTACTTGAGCTCTTGCAGGGGGGTAAGATACTTGCTTTATTCTTATTTAGTTCAAGCACAGAAAATTGTGTTTAGCACCCAGCAGGTGCTTCAAAACCATTTGCTGAATGATTACTACACTTTTTACAAGCCAAGCTCCCTCTGTTCCTTCCAGCCTCCTCATCTCTGATTAAATGAGCTCCAGTTTTTCCTTAGTTCCTGTTACATTTCTGTGAGTCTCCATTGCTGACGCCCTAGTCCAAGCATGAGCAAGTCTGGCCAGGCTCCAGTCGGAGTCAGTGCCCTGCCCCCTGCCTTCTGGTTCTGTGTAACCTTCTAGGCAAGCATCTGGCTCCAGCACAGCAATGCTGGATCATGCTGAGTCATGCTGAGGCTTAGGGTGTGTGGCCAGATGTTCTCAGCCTAGAGTGATGACTCCTATCTGGGTCCCCAGCAGGATGCTTATAGGACAGATGGCAAAAAAAAGCAGAAGTTGACCACCTGTCTAAAACTCCACCTCAAATAGCATCATGAAGAAAATGGATTCCTGAGACAGAATGTGACATATTCTGGAATATATTATTTCCTGACTATATATATATTATATATTTAATATATTATATGTTTTATTATATGTCTTATACATATAATATATATTTTATTATATGTAATTATATATATTATTTCCTGAATATATATATATACATACACACACATATATACATATATATATGTCATTAATTGCCATAGAATGATCAGTCATTGTGAATAAAATATTCATCTTACAAGTGGTCTCTATACCTAAAGGAGACAGAATCAGACTTTGTTAGCACATGTGCATAGAATTTTTGTTCATAAACTATATAGTCATTAATCAATGCTGTTAGAGTCATTTGAAGCCTACAACCTATGCTAGTGAATTCCCTAACATATTCTCATGCATCCTATAATCCAGGGCAAAATCCTATATACAGGCTTCCTCCCATGTATAGCTAGATGCAGGGCTGGATAGCTAAAGGATCTTTTCAGCTCTCACCTTTCTAGGATTCACATACTGAATACCTACATTGCACAGAGCCCTGGAGACTTGGATTAAGACAAGGGTATGGAAGAGGAAGGCATAAAAAAAGGAAAAGAAAACAAACATTGTTTGCCATTTTAAGGCACCTCTGGACAGCTAGGTGACAAAAGGCCTGTGCTCTTAGAGGACACATGCTCATATACAGGGTCAGATATGACTGGCAGTGCTACTGGGAAGCTTTCACCTTAAGGACACATTTTGGCCAGTCTTGGTACTATTGGGAAGATGTAGGCAACTCTGATCCTGAGACAAAAAAAACATTCCTCCAGGAGAGCTAAAAGGGTTCACCTGTGTGGGTAACTGTGAAGGACTACAAAAGGATGAAAAATGATGACAGGCAGAGATAATGCTTGGGGGGAGAAAAAACAGGAGGTCAAGAGAAGGCCTCCAGAAGAATGGCTTTGAAGTTGGCTTCTGTAGGAGCTCATGGTGGCAAAGATGTTTCAGAAATGTGACATGACTTGAGGAACTATACAAAAAGGAACAAATTTAAAAAGAGGCAGATAAATTATTTCAACAGACCCGTGGGGAATTTTCAGATGATTTATGTCTTCACTGAGCTGCTTGAGGTCAGTAGCTATGACGGTTTCGTAGGCCCAGGACCCATTACAGGACATGACATGTACTTAACATAGTTTTTTTTGTATTCATTGGTGAATGAATGATCTCTTATAGTCTACTTGGTTTTGTTAAGAGCACAGAGCAAAGATTTAGTGATGCTATGTTAAAACTTCCTTTTTGGTTCAAGTATATGCCTGTTATAGGAATAAAGACAGGCTACATGATGCATATTTAACATAAATGCAATCATTAAGAAAGGAAATCAATCTGAAGAATAAACAGAGAACAGAATACAGAGAGTGTGTTAGATGTGTAATAACTGTGGCACAGGCTGGAATATGGCCATTTGAATCACAAATTAATTTGGAAGAAAACAGTACGGAAAAAATTCCAGGGATGGGTCTAGAAAGACTAGCATGGTTTAGGTTGAGGGGAAGTGCTTAAAGGGTGATATCAGATTAAATTTGAAAGGGTGGCTACATAACTAGAATACTGTTTATTTTTTTCATAGCAACTAGAATGCTGTTTATTTTTTCACAGCTACTAGAATACTGTTTTTTTTTTTTTATAGCATGAGTAGCAGATATAGCCTGATGATGCCATTCTTGGTTTAACATCCTTGCTGTTGCTGACATAAAATCCTTAATAATTTCTGACAAAGGAGCTATTCATTTTCATGTTATATTGGGCCTAGAAATTATGTAGATGGTCCTGAGGAAAAGTTTATGTCTTGTCGATTTCTCTCTCCAACATAGTTGTCAGCATACTCAAAGCTTGTTATATTGAATTCTATCGTTCTTATTCCATTCTACACATGGAGAAATAACTCATCAGGGATGGAGGAATGCCTCTAGGGAAGGTGCCTGACGCTTTGCAGTGTGATTGGCTATTTAGAGGAAGAAGGGTGGGGTGAGGGTGGCTAACCTTCCTTTCCTAGTGCGGAGGTCACAGCCTAAACATCAAATTGCTCCAGGTGCTGTGGCTCACACCTGTAATCCCAGCACTTTGGGAGGCCGAGCGGGCAGATCACCTGAGGTCAGGAGTTTGAGACCAGCCTGGCCAACATGGTAAAACTCCATCTCTGCTAAAAAATACAAAAATTAGCTGAGTGTGGTGGCAGGAGTCTGTGATCCAGCTACTCAGGAAACTGAGGCAAGAGAATTACTTGAACCAGGGAGGTGGAGGTTGCATTAAGCAGAGATAGTGCCATTGCACTCCGGCCTCCGAGGTGAGACTGTCTCAAGAAAAAAAAAAAAAGAAAGAAAACCATCAAATTCCCTGACTGAACAAAATTCTGCCTGATTGTTCTTTGACTTATCTTACCATTTTCCCCCCTTAAAGAAACTGTGAACTTCCTTCAGCTAGAAGGGCATGGCTCATAAGCCTCTGGTCAACATCCAAGAAATATTTGTTGATGTCACTTTGGCTAAAGGTATGATGTGTAGACAAGCTCCAGAGATGGTGCTTTCCAACTTTAAAGCCAGTTCTGAGGTAGAGACTGTGATGAACAAAGACCTTGACAAAATTCAACTCAAAGACTCACTTTGCCTGGCTTCAAAATCCTTATGCTGAGACATACTCATAACCAGAAATTAGCATGCACTAGAGTGTGCATGAGTGCGCACACACACACACACACACACACACCAATTCCATATTCTCTGTCAGAAAATCCTGTTGGTTTTACCTTAAAGGATGTGTTCAGAGGCTGACCCCTTGCCTTCACCTCCAGTGCTACCACTATGGTTTAAGTCACCTAAATTATAGCTGTTGACTTATAACAATGGTCCTGCTTCTACCACTGCCGCACTACAGTTTCTTCCCAATACAGCATCCAAATTAATCTTTTCAAAATGTAAGTCATATATGGTCACTTCTTTGTTCAAAGCCTTCTGATAGTTTCCTATATCACTTACAACTTATAATAAATCCAAATCTTTACAATTCTCTACAATAATTATTCATGCATATATTGTATTTATTATGCACCAGATACTGGTATGTGTGTGTATGTGTGTATATATGTGTATGTGTGTATGTATATTTATGTGTGTATATATATGTGTATATGTAGAGCTTTCATATAAATAAATAAATATATATGTGTGTGTAGATTTTTTTTCTTACAACTCTATGATGGAGGTATTATTAGTGTCCCAAATTTTAAAATTCAGGACTTCTGTGATCTAATCTTTTAATCTTTCTTTCACTTAATTTAATCCTACATTGGCCTTATTGATATTCCTTGAAAATTCTAAGCATCCTTCTTCTTTAGGATATTTATATTTGCCATTCCCTATGCCTTAAATATTTAACCTCAGGTGCATATAAATAGGTTCCTCATGGTCTATGCGTACCCTCACAGGTCTTAACTTTATAGTAAGGACTTTCTTGTAAAACTACTTAAAGTGGCAACACCTTTCCACCCTGTCCTAATCATACTCACCTTCATTTCAGTTTCTTTTTCCTCCATAGCACCTAAACTCGTTGGCATATAACATATTTTATTTGCTTATTTACTGTCAAGCTCTTTCCACTATCAAGTCCATGAAAACAGGGACTTTATTCCTCTATTTTATTTTCGTGCTATATTCTTAGCAATTTTAGAATGCTGAATGAATAAATGAGCAGTCAAACACATATACATCTATAAGTAAAAGAATATATGCTGACACATCCAGTGCTATGCACACAGAGGAATCACTGGAGCGGTGCTGGAAGTGCGAAGCCTGAGTGGAGCTAGTTAGCCCTCAGCAGACAAAGCCTTGATGGGATTACTAAGTTTTAGAATGACCTATTTGTTTTGTAGGCTGAAATTTGCTCTTGGAAACTTGTTTTGACCAAAATTAAAGGCTCAAAAGATGAATATGGAAACCAGGATATTTATTTACACCGAAATTTATAACCGGAGCACCCATGCTTATGTAAGCAATTAGTTGTTTCCTTTTAGCAATTAGGTAAAAGTAAAGAAAAACTGTGCCAAGGCAACAGGTAGCCTAATGCAATCATGCCACTAAAGTAAACATTATTTTGTAGATGTCAGATATTGCTTATTCATCTATCTTCATGGGAAGGATGGCCTTGGCCTGGACCTCAGTGTTATGTGAAGTTCAAAATGCCTCTGGAGTATAAGGCAAAAGAGCTCCTTTTTTTTTTTTTTTTTCTATGCTTTCCTGGCTGGCCAAATCTCTAATGATAAACATACTTCTCTCTATATGTGAGAATATTCTATGATATTATAGTTAAGAATTCCTGGCCTGGGAGTCATTCTGTCTCTTTTAGCTAACTTTGAGCCTCTTTTATGATCACTGTTTTAAGTCTCAGTTACATTTTTGGAACGTAATTTATTTTCCTAGGACTTGCAAGTTATCTGGTCACTTTAGCCCTCACATTTTGATGGTAGTCACAATTTTGTTAACACAACACAGCACAGCACACACACACACACACACACACACCCATAACATATTTATCAGGCATTTCTGAGCAACTAATCATGCAGGACTCTCAAACACTAACCTACAGCCTTTTCCATTTGTCTATTTGTGTAGAAACCAAGCATGGAAACTGAGAAGGCAATAGCAGGAGCATTCTGACTCTCACTACCTTTAGGCAGACCCCTTCCTCACCACAGCTCAGCATAGTCCTGAGCTCTTATCTACAACCACACACAGTTTCTGATGCTGCCCAGCTATCACCATCCTAAGTCTAAAGAAAAAATATTGGGTTTGCCCATCTCTGTTGATTAAAAAAACAAAGCAAAATAAAATAAGCCCCTAGCCTCCCACAAAACATGACTAAACAAGCAAGAAGAAGAAGAAGCAAAAAACAGGTGCAGGAAGAGACTGGTGACATTGGGGTCTGAGTAACGGTTGAGTACAGAAAAAAGCTCTGGCAGCATAGTGGTTTAGAGGAGATGTTTCTTTCCTTCACAGATGCTTCAGCCTCAACAAGTTCGGGGTTGCAGGAATTTACTTTCAGAATCAGCTCCTGTGGGGCTAGAATTATCGATGTCTAAAAGAAGTCTGGGAGGAGGAAAAAAATCATTAAGCATCCTCACTCTTAGTGACATAAAACAAAGGGGCTGGTTTTTCATAATTCCTCATTATGGATAATCTTGTTAATGAAGGTGGTCTAACAAAATCACTGCTTTTTCCAATTAAGCCCTGCTCACTTGCCAATCCTGTTTTAACCTTCTCCAGAGAAATACACATTTTTTTATTCAGGAAACATACTATGCTATAGTTTGAGCACTAGATAACCAAAGTACTGAAGATAGCATGCATAGATAAGAAAAGTCTTTAGCTTTGTGTTGTTGTTCCAGAATTTAAAAAATCACCAAGTCAAGGACTTCTCAGTTCTAGCACTAGAGGTGGACTCATAGCATATAATCAGATTTTTTCAAAATTTCTAGACATAGGATTCAAAGCCTTGCACTTAAAATAGTCTCATTTAAATTAACTGTTTATATAAATTGTGGAAATATTGAGCTTATATATGTTTCAGAGGTACTACATTTGAATGCAATTTGTAAATTATTACTTAAGCTTTGAGTAAGAGCAATAATATTTGGCCCAATAATTTAAGGTGGTGCAGGAAGCTAAAGGGAAGGAAGTTATAAAAGCACATTCTGAACAACCTCAGAGTATTTTTTATTTCTATGTTACTCTTAGTTCATAGAATACATTAAGCAATGCAATTTAATTAATAAAAACCCCAAGTATTTCTTAGAATTTTAATCATGAAAATAAATGAAGATGACTTTATTTATTCAAGGTCCCAAAAGGTCAAAGAAACCAGGAAAGTAAAGCTATATTTCAGAGGAAAATGGGATATTTATATGTTTTTCTAAGATGACAGACTCAAGTTTTAACCTTCAAGTTCCACCATGTAGGAAAGTGTGGCCTAACTGGCTGATTCTGGCTTTCCACTCCTTTTTCCCATTAAAGATCCCTCCTGCTTGATTAACATTCACAAGTAACTCAGGCTGTTCTTGAGGCACAGTAGCTCCAGAGGTCAGTCAAACAATAAGACGCCTGTGCTGCAAGTTGCCAGGCAGAGGGATCATTCTTGAGAATGAGCCCCAGCCCTGGCTCAAACTCACCTGCAAACTTTGTGAGAAATGAGGCAGAGGCGTGGTATGAAAGCAACAGGAGCTAAATGATGAAAACACATGGACATATGGACATATGCAATCTTGGCTCACGGCAACCTCTGCCTCCCAGATTCAAGCGATTCTCCTGCTTCCGCCTCCCGAGTAGCTGGGATTACAGATGTGCGCCACCACATCTGGCTATGTATTTTTAGTAGACACGGGGTTTCTCCATGCTGGTCAGGCTGGTCTCGAACTCCCGACCTCAGGTAATCCACCCTTCTCAGCTTCCGAAAGTGCTGGGATTATAGGCAGGAGGGAAACAATGCACACTGGGGCCTATCAGTGTGTGGAGTGTGAGAGGAGAGGATCAGGAACGGTGTCTAATGGATACTAAGCTTAATACCTGGGTGATGAGATAATCTATACAGCAAACCCCCATGACACTCGTTTATCTGTATAACAATCTGCACATCCTCCACATGTACCCTTGAACTTAAAATAAAAGTTAAAAAAGAAATAAAGCAACAGTCTGAACACTTGTTATGGTCTATTTTCTCATTCTTTACAATCACTCTAGAAAATAGCCAGAGGCTTCCTGCAAGGCAGCCACAGAATTTATTACTTGTGGTAGCTAAGTCATTCCTGACCAATGCAAAATCTAATACAAAATCTAGTAGAATCATTCGATTACATCTATTTCTGTTCTCAGAATATGAATTTAGATGCGTAATGGAAGCAGATTAATTTATAATCTCGCTAATTAAGAATCCTAAGCAGCCCTTTTCCCTTCAGTGGTTTACAAGCCTTGTTTATAATTTTCCTATTTTAAAATTAAAAATAAAGTAACTTATTTGTGGTAAAGAATATTCATTAAAGTAATTTTTTTAGATAATATCATGAAAAACATTCAGTGAAGGGTCTACTTTGTCTGACAATAGTCTAATTCATATAATTTTTCATACTAATAGAATCTAAAAACAATCCAATATTTGACTTTTTAGATTAAATATGTGTCATAAATTAGCCAGAAAGATTTAAGAAAATATTGGATGTTTTTCTGTTTAAATTAGGCATGTTACATTTTTCAGAATCCTGCATAGAACTTATGAAATTACATATGCTAAAGCAAACCCTAAGAGGCAGGAATTAATCTTCATCAAATTTGGGTGTTTCTTTCTAAAAGTCCTTTATTCTTAAATGTCTTAAGACATGCATAGAATTTATTTTACTAATTTTTAATTATGTAGACAATAAATGAATATTCTGATTACTTTTTCTCACCATCTAATCCTTCTGATCTATCCTAGATGGCCATGCCACTTATCTCTCTAAACTTTGTGCTTTTAATAGAGGAAAGAAAGGCAATAATCCCCTTTTTCATGGGGTCTCATATGATAAACAAATAAAATGCTTAAAAATGCGCAGCTGAAGCAATTTATCTTGAACCAACAAGTGTCAAAGCAATAATGAGACTGGCTGCAGCCTACCTGACTTTCTAGTCAGAATTTATAAACCTTGTTACTGAGACACAAACCGGGGCCTTTCAAGGCTGTAACCTTTCTTGAAGCTTCTCCCTACAACCTTTAGCCATAAGGAAGCATGGAATGGGCCAGATTCCTGGATGCAAGCCAGGTCTGGAACCACAGGCAGTAAGGAGAGGAGAAAATGTGGGCCCTGCAACTGGCTCTGAGGGAGAGGATCAACACCATACTCTGAATCCAAGAGAAGACTGGTGTCCACACTCTGAAAGGGAAGAATGATGGGATTACCCTATGGTTTGTTTTAGGGAGAAACCTGTTCTCCAAACTCTTGGCCTTGAGAGACCTGGTCCTTCTTCCTTGGACTTCAGCAAGTTCTGAGGAAGGGCCACTGCCTTCACACTGTGGATCTGTGGCAAATTTTTCCTGAAAACCCAGAGCTATATCTTCACTGCTTAAAAAAAAATTTATTATCTCGAGGATGGTTCTTCCCTGAGTAGGCAAGCTCAGCTTGGTTCAAGCTACAGGCAGCTGAGCTTCTTTTTGTCTATTCATAGTTCTTTTACTTGAGTGATCAAATATGTTCTCTCCAAACCTAGAATCCTGTCTTCTTAGGCTTTATATTTTGTCCAAGGAGGTCTTAATCTGGGGTCCACAGAACACTATGGTGGAGTTTTATGAAAAAAAAAATCTGTATTTTTACTTGCATGTAACTGAAATTTAGCATTTTTTTCTACTTCGAATGCAAAGAACAAACTAGAGTAATATCATCAGTACCTATTGTATACTTATAAACAGAAACCACAGGTATTTTTTCATACCACACCATATTCATTGCAGATATTTTTGTTTTTGTTTGAGATGGAGTTTCACTATTGCCACCCAGGCTGGAGTGCAGTGGCACGATCTCGGCTCACTGCAACCTCCTCCTCCTGTGTTCAAGTGATTCTCCTGCCACAGCCTTCCGAGTAGTTGGGATTACAGGCACCCGCCACAATGCCCATAGAATTTTTTTCTTTTTAGTAGAGATGGGGTTTCGGCATGTTGACCAGGCTGGTCTCGAACTACTGACCTCAGGTGATCCACTCACCTCAGCCTCCCAAAGTCCTGGGATTATAGGCATGAGCCACTGTGCCCAGCTCATTGCAGCTATTTTTAATTAACATTTATCTGCATCACTACTTGGATCTAAAGTAAGCTGTAGACCCAATCCTAGATCCAATGCTTTCATAAAGAAGCAAATATAATAAATACTATATGACAAATGTGATCTTTGGATGTTTGATAACTATATTTAAGTATAATTAATCTTCCTAGCAATCCTATGTATACTATTTTATTCAATAAAAACATACTTTTTAGTACTTATAGTCTGCCAGACTAGTCTGTGACACAAAAAAAGTTTAGGAATTCCTGGTTATGCCTGTGGTAGCCAAAGATTAAAATATATACCCAGAAAGATACTGTTGGTTAATAGCTAAAAGAAAATGGAGTAGAAATTCAGTGGCCTGGAGTAGTAACAGTTTGGGCAGTCATTAAGTTGGGTGAAGACTTCTGGAATCATGGGAGAAAGGTAAGGAAAACTTTCTTATTGCCACAAGTTTTTTTTTTTTTTTTTTAATAGCAAACATAAGAAAACATAATTAATAACAAGGTGAGGTTATAGAAGAGAGAATCACTCTTAGGAAACTTGGAATGTGGAATCCCCAAAGGCACTTGACTTGGGAGACAGAAGTCATTCTGCTAAATTAAAAAAAAAAACCAAGAACCTCTAGGGAATGAAAATGCAGGAAATTGTAGGAAGAGAAATTCCCAGATCTGGCAGGGCAAGGGAAGTCATTGAGGAAAGAAATGATAGAAATTGTTGGAGAACAAGCCAGAAGAAGGAACTGGGCTGGGACAATGAGATTATGGTGCTGTAAGGGACTTTTCTAGGATTAACAATGCTGGAATTTGTGCAACTCCGCTTCTATTATTTCCCCAATCATTACTTCCGTCACACTGATAGTTACATAACTTCTGTGACTTTATTCCTTGATTCTAAAAAAATGAGGATAATGACAATGGTATTATAAGGATAGATTAAGCAATATACCATAGGCAATATTCTTCAGGCACATGGATCGAATTGAATACACTATAAATCCCAACTTCTAGTTTCAGCTATACCAGGTAAAGAGCTAGTAAGCCATCAGGATGGGGACATAAAACAAACAAACAAACAAAAAAAACACAAAGGGACACTAGAGGAATTTGAAGTCTCTGCTATCTGTGGCTACAAACACTAAAATATACCCTGACTCCTAGCCTAATTAATATATTGATTCACTTTTTCTCTGATAACAAATTCTAGTTTTAAATAATTTTAGGATTTTATAGGCTTCTCTGCCTTTCCGAAGAGAAGTGTAAGTAGGACAGACAGGCAAGCAGGAAGAAGACCCCAGGCAATACCCCCAAAGTGGCCGATATCCCCTGTGGTCACAGAGAAATCAAGAGAGAAGGGTCCCTGGAAGCTCTGGGTGTAATCTTTTCTGTCTGTCCTCTCTAGGGAATCACCCCAAGGTACTGTACTTTGAGGTTAAGGCTTTAGTCCCACTGCGGACTACCTGCTGTTCTGTTCAGTTTAGAGAAGAAACTATGTATGGTTTTTGTCTCCCTAGAAAAACTAAGGTACAGAAGTTTTGTTTACAATGCACTCCTTAAGAGAGTTAGAACTGGCTGAGATTCTAATGGCTTTATTTTTTTTTTTCTTGGCCCTGTTCTTGTCACCGTCACCCTCTTTAATACAAATATTAAACGTGCTTTGACTGAAACTTTTTTTCCTATTTTGAGCTTTGCTCTTTTTGATGTGGCTTTCCTGGAAAAGGAAAATGGGAGAGATGGATATCATTTTCGAAGATGACGAAGAGCATAAAAAAAGGGGACAAATGGAAATTTGCGTTTCAGATAGATGAGGAACCAACAAAAAAGGGTCTCAAGATCTGGCACACGTTATCTCAAACTTAGTGTCCATCCACCACTGCTGACCCTCTGCGGACCTGACTCCACCCCTGAGGGACACAGGTCAACCTTGACCAATGACTTTTAAGTACCACGGAGAATAGGGGGGCAGAACTTCAGCAGTAAAGAATAAAAGGCCATGCAGAGAAGCAGCCGCACAAATCCGCTTCCGACACAGCTACAATCACCAGCAAGCTCTCAGACCTGACATCATGGTGCATTTTACTGCTGAGGAGAAGGCTGCCATCACTAGCCTGTGGGGCAAGATGAATGTGGAAGAGGCTGGAGGTGAAGCCTTGGGCAGGTAAGCATTGGTTCTCAATGCATGGGATGAAGGGTGAATGCCACCTTTGCAAGTCGATTGGGAAAGTCCTCGACATTTGTTATCATCTCTAATGTTGTATCGGATATGCTATGCTGTCATTTTACAGGCTTCTCGTTGTTTACCCCTGGACCCAGAGATTTTTCGACAACTTTGGAAACCTGTCCTCTCCCTCTGCCATCCTGGGCAACCCCAAGGTCAAGGCCCACGGCAAGAAGGTGCTGACTTCATTTGGAGATGCTATTAAAAACATGGACAACCTCAAGACCACCTTTGCTAAGCTAAGTGAGCTGCACTGTGACAAGCTGCATGTGGATCCTGAGAACTTCAGGGTGAGTTCAGGCACGGGTGATGTGATCTTTTTGGCTTTCTATATTGACATTAATTGAGGCTGAGAATCTTATTGGAAACATCAACAAAGATCTCAGAAATCACGGGTCTAGCTTGATTTTAGAACAGCAGACTTCTAGTGGGCATAACCAAGGCTAACTTGATTCAGAGCTAGTGAGAGTAAAGGGCTACTAGCAGCCTGAATTGGCTTAACTTTTCAGGAAATCTTGCCAGAACTTGATGTTTTTATCCTGGAGAATCGTATTATAAAATTGTAGACTTGTGCAAGGAGAAAGAAATTTGGCTTTTGGTAGATGAAAGTCTGTTTCAAGGAAATAGAAATGCCTTATTTATGTGGGTCATGATTACTGAGGTTTAGGAAGAGAAGTTTGAAAAAAAAACTAAAAGATTTTCTCGAAGAAAAATAAGACAAATTTTCTAAAATAGATTAAATTTCCCATCAGTATTGTGACCAAGTGAAAGTTTGTTTCTGTATTTGTTAGGGTTTTTAAACTTCCACTGAGAACTCTTGCAGCACTAACATTCTAAGTTTACAGAAATTAGATAACTGGTTAAAGAAAAATACTGGTAAAATGGGGAGAGAGGATGAGGGTATAGGTAGGTAGAATGTTGAATGTAGGGCTCATAAAAATAAAATTGAACCCAAGCTCATCTGAACTTTTTGGGTAGGCACAAACCTTGGAACAGTTTGAGTTCAGGGTTGTCAAGGAATGTAGGTACAAAGCCTTTTTTTTCCAGCAAATTGTTTTTGGAAACTTCTGTTCAACATGCCCATGTGTTATTTTGTCTTTTGCCTGACAGCTCCTGGGTAACGTGATGGTGATTATTCTGGCTACTCACTTTGGCAAGGAGTTCACTCCCGAGGTGCAGGCTGCCTGGCAGAAGCTGGTGTCTGCTGTGGCCATTGCCCTGGGCCACAAGTACCACTGAGTTATCTCCCAGTTTGCCAGTGTTCCTGTGACCCTGACATCCTCCTTCTGCACATGAATACTGGGCTTGGCCTTAGGAAGGCTTCTGTTTAATAAAGCACATTTTCTTCAGTAATCAAAAATTGCAACTTTATCTTCTCCATCTTGTACTCTTGTGTTAAAGGAAAAGTGTTCATGGGCCGAGGAATGCGGAGAAACATAGGAAGAGTCAAGAACTTCTTTTAGAAATGTATGAGGGCTTGTAAAATTAATGTGGATGTTATGGGAGAATTCCAGGATTCCAAGGAGGATGACATGATGGGAAAAATCTTTACAGGGGTGGAAAAATGGTTAATTAAGTGGGCAGAGACTCCTAGGCAGTTTTTACTGCACAGGGTAAAGAAGGAGATGTGAGTGGCGCAGATTTGTGGTACATGTCACTTTTCATTAAAAAAAAAAAATTATAGATATCCAAGATGTAGGTTAGAATTACTATTTTAATTTACTCTTATTTACATTTTGAAATAGCTAGCTTGTCACATGTTTTATGAAATTGTTTTGGAGATAAGAAGATGAGTTGAGTGTGTATCAACAATAGCCTGCTCTTTCCTGAAAAATTCCATTGTCTCAAGGGTTAGCCGAGGCTAAGACACACAGTATCATTGTGCACTATCTTCTGATAGAATGCAACATGAACTAAAATAAAGTTAGAGTTAGGACCTAAGTGGGAACTTTTTTGAGGGTGCAATGAACTTTATGTATGAGATATAATGCTAGTAAAGGCTTAAATTCTGAAACCAGAAAGCTAGGGCTTGGTGACTTGCATGAAATTGGCTCTCTGAAAGTAGAAGGGAGAGTAAGACATACCTAGAGGACTAGGGAAGACCAGATAGTTCAGGGCCTGGCTACAAAAATACAAGCTTTTACTATGCTATTGCAATACTAAACAGTAAGTATTAGGATGTTAAGTGACTCAGGAAATAAGATTTTGGGAAAAAGTAATCTGCTTATGTGCACAAAATGAATTCAAGTTTGAAATGAAATAAAATATGGATGATGGTTCAAGGGGACAGATACAATGATTCAAACCCAAGAGGAGCAGTGAGGTCTGTGGAATGTGAAGGGTGGACAAAGGTGGAGTGAGGAAGACATGGCATTCGATTGACTGTGGGGGATGAGAAGGAAGAAGGAGATGATAAATGACTGAAAGCTCCCAGCTGTGTGAAGATAACGGGAGGAAACCATGCATTGACCTGGGGACCCTCATGTATGCAGGGTAGAGGGGTATTAACTCATTCACTTTTGAGGAAGTGCTAGATTGCTCAGGGAGTTTTGACCTTCAGGTCTTTTGTCTTTCTTATTAAGACTTGAGACCTTTATATTTTCCAAGTTAGAGTGCCGTATTTTAGCAAATATAACCTTATTAGTCATTTTATTGCCCCCACATATCTGTCAGACTTTGCCCTGTGAAGTACTTTTTAATTTGGCTGTATATATTCAGAATATGGAAGAGAGAAAAATAATTATTATAGTTGCAGGCTATCAACAACACTGGTCTCTCCGAGCTCTACAAACCTTTCGATATGCCCATAAACAGAGTAAACAGGGATTATTCACAGCACGAAATATTTTTACCTCATCAGTCAGTTAACAAATGGGAGCAATGTGCATTTTTTGATACATAATATTTGTACATATTTATGGGGTACATGTGATACATGCATAGAATGTGTAATGATTAGATATTTAGAATATCCATTGCTTTCAGCATTTATTATTTCTATATGTTGAGAAAATTTCAAGTCCTCACTTCTAGCCATTTTGAAATATATAATAAATAGTAACTAACTATAGTCACCCTACTCAAATATTGAACATTAGGCTTAATCCTTCTATTAACTGTGTTTGTACCTATTAACCAACATCTCTTAAATCCCCTGCTATACACACTCATATTTTTTCCAGCCTCTGAAACTCTTATTCTACCACCATGAGACTCACTTTTTTTAGCTCCTACAGATGAATAAAAACATGTGATATTTGACTTTCTATAGTCTGATTTATTTTATTATCTATCCCTTTGGCATACCAAGAGTTTGTTTTTGTTCTGCTTCAGAGCTTTAAATTAACATAATGATCTCTAGTTCCATCTGTGTTGCAACAAATGTCAAAATTTCATTCTTTTTCATGGCAAAATAGTACTGTGCAGAGATATCAACTTTTTAATCCATTCGTCTGTCAATAGACACTTAAGTTGATATCAAACCTTAACTATTGTGAATAGTGTTCAATAAACCTGGGTGTAATGTATCCATTGGTTATACTGATTTCCTTTCTTTTGGATAAATATTAAGTAGTGAGATCGCTGGATTGTTTGGTAGTTCTATTTTTAGTTTATTGAGAAATCTTCATACTGTTTTCCGTAATGGCTATACTATTTTACATTCCCACCAACAGTGTGTAAGAAAGGGTTCCCTTTTCTCCTTATCCTCACAAGCATCTGTTATTTTTTGTCTTTTTGATAATAGCCATTTTAACTAGGGTAAGTAGATTTCTCATTGTAGTTTTGATTCATATTTCCCTAATGACTGGGATGTTGAGGATTTTTTTTTCACATTCCTGTTGGCTATTTGCATGTCTTCTTTTGAGAAATGTTTATTCAGAACTAATCTTTGCTCAGGTGTAGACAAAGAATTTATAGCTAGAACCCTAAAAGCACAGGCAGTAAAAACAAAAATAGAAAAATGGGAATATGTTAAAAAGCTTCTGCACAACAAAGAAAACCGTCACTAGAGTGAAGAGACAATCTGTTGAATAGGAAAAAATATTTGCAAACTTCTCATCTGATAAGGGTCTGATATCCAGAAAATGCAAAGAACTTGAGAGCAAAAAATAAAATAAAAACATATGAGCAATATGCATTTTTTAAAAAAAAATTATTTCCATAGGTTATTGGGGGAGCAGATGGTGTTTGGTTACATAAGTTAGTGGTGACTTGTGAGGTATGGGTGCAGCCATCACCCAAGCAGTATACCCTGAACCCCAATTTGTAGTCTTTTATCCCTCATTCCCTTCACTCCCTTACCCCCTGAGTCCCCAGAGTCCATTGTGTCATTCTTATGCCTTTGCATCTTCATAGCCTAGATCCCATTTATAAATGAGAACATACAATTTTTGGTTTCCATTCCTGAGTTATATACAGTGGTGTATATATATGTTTTATAAATATATATATTTATAAATATATTTACATATATATATCACAGTTTCTTATACCACATATATATACATATACACCATACACACACACACACACACACACACAAATCACAGTTTCTTTATCCATAATTGATTGATGGTCATCATTTGGGTTGGTTCCACAATGGCAAATTGTGCTGCTATAAACAAGTGTCTGCAAGTATCTTTTTCATATAATGACTTCTTTTCCTCTGGGTAAATAAATATACAGTAGTGGGATTGTTGGATCAAATAGTAGTAGTTATACTTTTAGTTCTTTAAGGAATCTCTGCACTGTTTTCCATAGTGGTTGTACTAGTTTACATTCCCACCAGCAGTGTAGAAGTGCTCCCTTTTCACCACATCCACACAAACAACTATTTTTTAAAAATATTTTTTGATTACGGCCATTCTTGCAGGAATAAAGTGGTATCACATTGTGGTTTTGATTTGCATTGCCCTAATCATTAGTGATGTTGGTGATGTTGAGAATTTTTTCTTATGTTTGTTGGTCATTTTACCTATTTTTGAGAATTGTCTATTCATGTCCTTAGCCTACTTTTTAATGGCATTTTTTTTCTTGCTTATTTGTTTGAGTTCATTGTACAGTCTGGATATTATTCTTTTGTCAGATGTATAGATTGTGAAGATTTTCTCCCACTCTGTGGGTTGTCTGTTTACTCTGCTGACCTTTCTTTTGCTGTGTAAAAGCTTTTTAGCTTAATTCAGTCCCAGCTATTTATCTTTGATTTTATTGTATTTGCATTTGGGTTCTCAGTCATGAAATCCTTGTCTAAGCCAATGTCTAAAAGGGTTTTTCTGATGTTATCTTCTAGAATTTTTACAGTTTCAGGGCTTAGGTTTAAGTCCTTGATCCATTTTGAGTTGATTTCTGCATAAGGTGAGAGAGGAGGATCCAGTTTCATTCTCCTACATGTGGCTTGCCTCTAAAAGGGTTTTTCCGATGTTATCTTCTAGAATTTTTACAGTTTCAGGGCTTAGGTTTAAGTCCTTGATCCATTTTGAGTTGATTTCTGCATAAGGTGAGAGAGGAGGACCCAGTTTCATTCTCCTACATGTGGCCAGCCAGTCAACTCAGCACCATGTGTTGAATAGGGCCCCCTTTCCCTACTTCATGTTTTTGTTTGCTTTGTCTAGTTCAGTTGGCTGTAAGTATTTGGGTTTATTTCTGAGTTCTCCATTCTGTTCCATTGGTCTATGTGCCTATTTTTATACCAGTATCATGCTGTTTTGATGACTATGACCTCACGGTATAGTTTGAAATCAGGTAATGTGATACCTTCAGATTTGTTCTTTTTATTTAGTCTTACTTTGTCTATGTGGGCTCTTGTTTGGTTCCATAAGAATTTTAGGATTTTTTTTCCAGTTCTGTGAAAAATAATGGTGGTAATTTGAAGGGAATTGCAATGAATTTATAGATTGCTTTTGGCATCATGGTCAATTTTATAATATTTATTCTACCCATCCATGAGAATGACATTTGTTTCCATTTATTTGTGTCTTATACAAATACTTTCAGCAGTGTTTTGTAGTTTTGCTTGCAGATGTTTTTCACCTCCTTGGTTAGGCATATGTTCCTAAGTTTTTTGTTGTTGTTGTTTATTTGTTTGTTTTGTTTTGTTTTTGCAGCTATTGCAAAAGGAGTTAAGTTCTTGATTTTATTCTCAGCTTGAACATTTTTGGTATATAAGACAGCAACTGATTGGTGTACATTAATTTTGTATCCAAAATCTTTGCTGAATTCTTTTATCAGTTCTGGGAGGTTTTGGAGGAGTTGTTAGGGTTTTCCAGGTAAGAAATCATGTCATCAGCAAACAGTGACAGTTTGACTTCTTCTTTCATGATTTG
>PVKP010016431.1:0-48104 GCA_004027715.1 Plecturocebus donacophilus
ATATGTATATCTTTCCCCAGATTTTAAGTTTTCTGCTATTATTTACAAAATAAACTTTCTACCTCTTTGTTTCACTTCTTAAACTTCTATAATTTAAGCATTTGCTCTTTTGATGCTTTCCTCTAAATAATATAAGATTTGCTCACTTCTTTTCATTCATTTTTCTTCTCTATTTTCAAACAACTGGTCTTTGAGTTCACAGATTATTTCTTCTGCTTGATCTATTTTGCTGTTTATGTTGTCTATTGCATTTTTTTATTCATTTTCAGCTCTATAATTTTTGTTTGTTTTTAAAATAATTGTAAGCTCTCTATTACATTTCTGATGTTGCTCATGTATTATTTTCCTGATATCTTCGAATTTTTTATCTATATTTTCTTGAAGTTCACTGAGCTTCCTTAGAAAGTTATTTTGAATCCTTTTTCAGGCAGTTTGTATATCTCCATTTTGGGCGGTCAGCTACTGGAAGATTATTGTGTTCTTTTTTTTGTGATGCTTTTCCCCTTGATATGTTTTGTGTTGTTTTAAGTTGATATCTGCATATTTGGTAAAACATTTACTTCTTTCAGGCTTTATGAGCTAACTTTGCTGTGGAAAGACCTTTCCCTGTGGGGAGCATGGTGAAAGGATATTTGATGGGTGAGGTGTAGTTGTTAAGGCACCAGTGATGGTTCCAGCTCTATAGTGTCTGTGCAGCTCTGTCAGCTTTATTCTTGATGAAATTTGAAGGGGTTCTCATGGTTGATGTCATGGATGTCCACAGTAGCAGCAAGAGTGTTTGGGATATACATTAGCAATGCTTCCCTTAAGGACATTCTAACTGTGGTTATCCCTTTTGGCACTGGGTCTGGCTTTGTGATCACTTACTGTGGCAGTGGCATCAATTTCTGGTGAGTGGTACCCATGGAGCAGTATGCAGGCACCTGGGTATGCAGGCAACCCTGGTGCCACACTGACATCGGAGTCATGGGTACTTGTGAAGTAACCAGGGGAGCTAACAAAGAAGTTCATATGTGTGCAGAGTTAGAGCAGCCCCAGGATTGAAGTAGGACGTAGCTCTCTATTATAGATGAGCTGGTGCCTAAGGCAGAGGCATCTTCACTAATGTACTGATAACAGTATATGTAGCAAAATTTCTTATGAAGTAGCTGGAGTACCAAATGTAAGCACAGGCATGTGCAGAGCTGCAATGGGTTCTAAGTCAGGGCAAGCCTAGCATCATTGTTCTGCTGTGGCTGAACTGTTTTCTGGAGTACAGGCACACACAGGAACAGCTTAGCTTCAGAGCCTGGAGTGCAACTTAATAGTGTTTGAGATATAGGTAGGCCTAGTACAGCCACAGAGCCAGGTCTATAATATTGGCACCTGTCGCATGGCTGTGACTCCAGGTTCAGGGCACATGTGGGACTGAAAGCAGATCAACAGTAGCTGCTTCTAGGAGGTACAGAGGGGCATGCAGGCATTTCTCCCCTTCATTGGATCCCTAGTCAGAATGGCTGGTAGTTACCATAGTGGCAAGAGATACCAGTGTCCTCTGTGGAGCAGGCCACTGGGAACCAGTGGTTCTCACTGCATGGCTGCTACTTATACTCCAGTTTTTCTTCTTTGTTTCTAACAATCTCTTGGCATTTCAGGTATGCTGATCTGGACAGTGATACATTTTATGTGTATATTCTCAATTTATTTTTCTTCACTATGTTGCTACAATTTCTTCAATGGGCCCTTGAATCCACTCTAGGCTATTTTGATTTGTGAATAGTTGTGTGTGTGTGTGTGTGTGTGTGTGTGTGTGTGTGTGTGTGTGTGTGTATTTCTTGTGGGGGAATAAAAGCG
This sequence comes from Plecturocebus donacophilus, assembly GCA_004027715.1. Lineage (NCBI taxonomy): Eukaryota > Metazoa > Chordata > Mammalia > Primates > Pitheciidae > Plecturocebus > Plecturocebus donacophilus. The sequence goes on from PVKP010016431.1 coordinate 1,834, forward strand.
GATACCTCCTACTCCACTATCTTTTGATGTCACACCATCATTACCTGATCTTATTTGCAACCTGACATGGTATCTCCCTCTAACCATTAACCACTTCTTAATAAATTCTACTGTCTAGAGTAATTTATTTCCTTACTAACTGGCTTAAGCCTTAAGGTAATGAGACTTCTCATCTAATTTATCCTTGAATTATTCTTTGATGGTTTTGAGACTCCTGTCTTCAACTACTCCTATCTTGAGACCCCAGAAATAAAGGATTAGTTCCTAAGGTAAGTTTCCACACTAATGTGGCCAAAAAGAGGAAAGTATCATCTATTTCAAAAGTAAGCCAAAATTCCTTCTCATACTGCTATTTTGAAAAAACGAACAGAGAAACAGCAAACAATAGTACCAACACAAATTAATGATATTAACACATTGGATAATATGTAGCTAAAAAAAAATATGAATCAACATTTCCCATGTATTGATGCCTGAAGAAGATTCTGATAACACTCTGTACACATTTATTTCTTAGATGTTTGGAATACTCAGAAGAACACATTGACTAGATATTGCCATTTTATTGAAAGAAACGTGAGGTTAAAAGTTGAAGTAGAGTAGTAGGCAAACAGAGGGCTTACTTCTTTAACATTGGATATGCCATTTTCAGTATGTAACTATTTTTGTCAGCAATGCATTGGCTCTAATACAGTAATACACTGACACTGTGCTGTTATTTTTGCCACACAAATATAGCATAACTGTGCCTTTTTCTACTCTAATGTTATTTTTTTATATTTATATACAAAGCACTCATAATAGTGCTTGGTTATCTCGTAAGTGCTCAATAAATAGGATGATGGTAGAAAAAGATATAATTCACATAGCATAAAATACACCATTGTAAATTGTACAATTCAATGGTTTTTATATATAAACAAGATTGTAAAACCATCTACTTACAGAACATTTTCCTCATGCCAGGAAAAAAAAAAAAAAAAACAACTTTTCACATTAGCAGTCACACCCTAGCCCCTGGAAACCACTAATCTAGTTTCTGTATAGATTTGCCTATTTCAAAGATATTTCACATAAACATAATTACACCATATGTGGCCTTTTGAGTTCAGAATTTTTCCTCTTGAAATAATATTTTCAAGGTTCACTTATGCTGCAGCATGTGTCACTACTTTATTCCTTTTTATGACATAATTATATTCCATTGTATGAATATAGCACATTTTGTTTATGCAATCATCATATCATGGGCATTTAGGTTATTTAGATATTTCAACTATTATTAATAATTCTGTTATGAACATCCATGTACAAGTTTTTAATGTGAACATATGTTTTCAATTTTTCATTGAGGAGGAATTGCTGGGCCACATATCGTGTGTATGTTTAATGTTTAGAGGAAATGCTGAGCAGTGCTTCAATGTGGCTCCTGCATTTTACAATCACAGCAGCAATGTATAAGAATTCCAATTTATTCATGTCCTTTCCAAAACTATTATACATTTTAAAAATTGCAGCCATCTTAATAGGCATGAAATAATATCTCATTGTGATTTTGATCTACATTTTCCTGATGGATTATGATCTTGAGCATCTTTTCATGTGCATATTGGCCATTTGTATATGTTTTAGGGTAAATGTCTATCAAATACTTTTCACATTTAACAATTGGATCATTTGCTTTTTGTTGCTGTTGAGTTGTAAGAGGTTTTATATATATATATACATGTATATATTTAAATATATATGTATATATTTAAATATATACATGTATGTATTTAATACATAAATATATATACATGTATATATGTATATATACATGTATATATTTAAATATATATGTATATATGTATATATTTAAATACATATATTTATATATTTATTAAATATATATGTATATATGTATATATTTAATACATAAATATATATACATAAATATATATGTATATATTTAAATATATATGTATATATTTATATATTCAGGATGCTAGACCTTTATCAGTTATATAATTTTTAAACATTTTATCCTATTCTGAGAGTTGCGTTTTCACTTTCTTCGTAGTGTCTTTTGACATATGAAAGTATTTTTTATTTTTCTGAAGTCTAGTTTATCAATTTTTTATTTGGTGGCTTGTACTTTACATGTCATATATTAGAAAGCATTTTCTAATCCAAAATCAAGAAGATTTACCTCTGTTTTCTTCTACAAGTTTTATAATTGCAGATCTTATATTTAGATCTACATTTGATTTTGAGTTAATTTTCATACATAGAGAAGTAAGAGAAAAAAAATTATGCTTTTTAATGTGGATATTCAATTGTACCAGCAATATTTATTGAAAAGACTTATTTCAACATTTAATGGTCCTGACACCCTTCTTGAAAATTGAATGACTGTAAATATATTGGTTTATTTCTAGACTCTCAACTCTATTATGTTGATCTATGTTCCTGTCCTTATACCAGTATCACAGTGTCTTGATCATTTTAAATTTGTGATAAGCTTTGAAATTAAGAAGTGTGAATCCTCCAACCTTGTCTTTTTTTTAAGATTTTCTGGGCTATTCTGGGTTTGTTGCATTTCCATGTGAGCTTAAGGATTAATTCACCAATATTAAAAAAAGATGGCAATTAGAATTTTGATAGGGATTGCATTAAAACTGTAGATAAATTTGGGGAATATTGGAATCTAATATTAAGTTTCTAACCCAAGAACATATCTTTATAGATATATCATATCTTTATATTTATAGATATTCTTCAATTTCTTACAACAATGTTCTACAGTTTTCAAAGTAAAAGTCTTGCACTTCCTTGGCTACATTTCTTTCCTAAATATTTTACTCTTTTTGGTGATACTATAAATGAACTTGCTTTCTTATTTTAATTTTCTAAAATTTCACTGATGATAGCTACAGATACAATTGTTTCTGTATTGATCTTTCATCTTGCAATTTTGCTTAACTCATTTATTAACTCAGATAGATTTTTAAATTGATTATTATTTTTTTCTCTCTATATATAATTATGCCATATGTAAATAGAAATTGTTTCACTTCTTCCTTTCCAATTTGGATGTCTCTTCCTCAGTACAGTATTGAATAGAAGTTATGAGAGTGGGCATCATTGTCTTATCCCTGGTTTTAGGAGAAAAGATATCAATACATAACTATTTTTAATAATGTTAGGTGTGAAGTTTTTGCAGATACACTTTATCAGATCGGGCTAGTTCTCTTCTAATTCCACTTTGAGTGTTTTTATTATTTTTAACCAGGAAAAGGTGTTAGGTTTTGTCTAACACTTTTTCTGTGTCAATTGAGTTAATCATGTGAATTTTCCTTCATTCTATTAGTAATATTTATTAATTTGTATATGTTGAATCAGCTTTTTTAGGATACATCTCATGTTGTCATGTGGTGTACTACTTTTAATGTAATGATGGATATTGTTTCCTCCTACTTTATTGAGGATTTTTACATCTGTAAGTTCTACTAGTGCTCAATGTTATTGAGTTGTCTTTATATAGTTTTTAGTATAAAAGTAGTATTTGATTTATAGAATGAATTGGGAAGCGTTGCATCCTGGTTTTTTTTTTGGAAGAATTTATAAAGAATTGCTGTAATTAACTGAATAATTATTAGAATTCATCAGTGAAATAATTTTGTCCTGGGTTTTTCATTTTAAGAATGTTTTGATTTATAATTTAATGTCTTGTTATAGTTGTAATTTTCCATTTCCTTTTGTGTCTCACTATGTGGGTTCTGTCTTTCAAAAAACTTTTTTATTTACTCTTGGTTACCTAATTTATAGATATAATATTGCTTATAATATTCCTTTATAATTCTTTTTATTACTGTAATCATGAAAATAATGTCTCCTCTTTCCTTCTTGATTGCAGTAATTTGAGTCCTCTCCTGTTTTTTTGTTGGTTAGTCATACTAATGTTTTATCAATTTGGTTGATTGTTTTAAGTAATCAGCCACTGGTTTTTTGGCATTCTCTATAAAACATAATTTACAAACTGAGAGAAAGCTTTCAAAACATTTATCAGATAAATGAATGGTATCTGAAAAATTCAAAAAACTCCTTGTGTCAGTGGTTCCAAAATTTGCACAAAAATGACTTTGGTCACTTTTTTTATAGAACTAGTAGACACAAGTATTTTGTCAAATAAATGGCACAGTGATAGTTCATTTTATTAATATGTGTCAACTTGACTGGGCTAAAAGCTGTTGAGATAGCTGGTAAAACATTTCTGTTTGTGCCTGTGAAGAGTATTTCTGGAAGAGATAGCATATTAGTTAGACTGAATACAGAAGATTGTCCTCACAAATGCAGGTGCAATCTTTTGAGGGCCTGAAGAGAATAAAAATACAGAGGAAGGGTGAATTTACTGTCTTTGCCTGAGCTGAGACATCCATCTTCTACCCTTGGACATCAGTGCTCTTGGTTCCTGTCCTTCAGATTCTGACTGGCACTTATACCATAGCTGCCTCTTCCTCACCCTGCCATTCTCAGGCCTTCAGACTCAGAGTGAATTACACCACCAGCTTTCCTTGGTTCTTCAGCTTGCAGACAGCAGAACATGAAACTTACTAGCCTCCATAACTGTGGGAACAAATTCCTATAACGAAACTCCTTTTAGTTATATATTTTTCTCTCCTTTGGTTCTGTTTCTCTGTAGAGTCCTGACTAATACAAGCATTTTAGAGTAATAACTTTTTTCTATATTTGAATTAATTACATAAATGTTCATATCAGAGCTACTTATTGACAAAAGTTAACATAAGTGATGCTACTGAGAGAAGTTAGTTCCATTCTAAAGCAACCTGACATTCAGATAACTATTATCTCTCTCACTTTTTCTGATAGGCCTGTGCTGTTATACTACTGAGAAGTATGTAATTTCTATTGAGTCTTTTGAAATAACGAAAATAGCTTAAGTGTCCCCTTGGTTACATTTGAGAATCTATAGAGATGTAGTCATTCACATTAGTCCACATCAAATCTAGAGAGTGATTTAATTTCACCATATGTGGAGGAGTAAGTAGTATCATCTTTAAAAGTACCAGGTTAGGTGTGGCGGTTCACATATGTAATCTCAGCACTTTTGGCAGGTCAAGGCAGAAGGATCACTTGAGACCAGGAGTTGAAGATCAGCCTGAGCAACATACTGAGACCTTATCTCTGCAAAAATTTAGCCAGGTGTGGTGGCATGTACCTGTAGTCTCAGCTTCTTGAGAGGCCAAGGCAGGAGGATTGCTAAATCCCATGAGTTTGAGGGTAGCGTGAACTATGACTGATCCATTGTACTCCAGCATGGGCAATGGAAAAAGTCCCCACCTCTTAAAAAAAGGGGAGCAAGGTGGCAGAATAGAAGGCTCCACTGAATGTCACATATGCAAGGACACCAATTAAAAAACTACACAAAAATGCATCTTCATAAGAAACAAAATAAGGTGAGCACTCACAGTATCTGGATTTAACTCCATATCTCTGAAAGAGGCACTGAAGACGTAGGAAAAGCAGTCCTGAATCCCTGATGCCAACCACAGCAGTGGTGGCATGGTATGGAGAGCATTTATGTGCATGGGGAGAAGGAGAGCGCAGCAATTGTGCAACATAGAGCTCAGTGCTACAATGTTATAACAGAAGACAAAATGGGACCAAACTTAGCTGATGCCCACCCACAGAGGGAACATTTAAACTACCCTAGCCAGAGGAGAATTGCTGATCCCAGTAGTGTGAACATGAGTGCCCACAAGCTTCACCACAGTGAGCAAAAGTGCTCTATAACCTTAAATAAACTTGAAAGACAATATAAGCCACAGCTCCTATGTGAGTCCTTGTACATAACTGGGCGCAGAGACTGGAGTGCAGGGGCATACAACCTACTGAGACACCACCTAAGGGCACCTAAGGGAGTTCTGTCATTACTTGACCCCTAATCATAGACTGCACAGCTCGTGCCTCCAAAAGAGACCATTTGTCTTCACAGAGGAGAGGGAAGAATGGGGAGGACATTGTCTTGCATCTTGGATACCAGCACAGCCCCATCCATCAGACTCATGAGGCCCCTTTTCCAGGCCCTAGCTCCTGGAATACACTTCTAAACACACTCTGGGCCGGAAGGAAACACACTGGCTTCAATAAAAGGAACCAGTCCTGGTAGAATTCACCACGTGCTAACTGAACAGCACTTGGGCCCTGAATAACCAGCAGTGATACTGAGGTACTACATCAAGGGTCTTGAGTGAATACTTGCTTGTTTCAAGTGAGACTCAGAACATTCCCAGCAGTAGTGGCTATAGGGCAAGACTCCTTGTGCTTGAAAAAGAAAGGGAAAAAGGAAAGGTACCAGTTCTGCCACAGAGGGTAGAGCATCAAGTGGGCTCTCGGGATCCCTGACTCCAGTACTTGGCTTTTGGATGGCATTTCTGGACCTGACCTAGGACAGAGGGTAGTCCATTGCCCTGAAGTGTAGCTCTTGGGCCAGGAAACATTCATCACAAGCTAACTAAAAAGCCCTTGGGCCTTAAGGGAACATTGAAAGTAGTCTGGCAGTACTTCAAGTTGGCCTGAGGTGGCAGGAGCCATGGGGTGAGGCTCCTCTACCTTTGGAAAGTAGAATAAATGGTGGAAAAAAATTGCATCTTGTCGATCTAGTAACAATTTAGATGCAGTATAATACCAGGAAGTCTTCTAAGGTTTTTCACTTTAGTCTTTGACACCCATACTCTTTGACACCCATACAGCAACTCTGAATCTGTCTGTGGCTTGGGAGAACTCACTACACTGAGCAAAAGAGTACAGGCCTGACTGGCTTTGCCATCTGCTAATTGTAGAGGCACAGAACCTTGAGTGAACATAGGCCACAGAAAGAGAATAGTTACAGCAGGGCTTAGGTGAGACCAACTACACTACTAGCTTCAGATCTGACCCATCAGTTATAGCTTTGGTGACCACAGTGGTGCTTATGTCACTCCATCCTCAGCTGCAAGTGGTTCAGAAGAGAAAGAAACAGAGAGAGAGACTTCTTTTGTTTAAGAGAAAGTAAGAGAAGAAAACAAGAATCTCTTCCTAGTAATTCAGAGATTTATCTTGGATCTTGTCCAAGATCATAAAGGCACTATTTGAATGAGTATGCAAGAACCAGTGTTACTGGGTTTGGGGTGCCCCCGAAAGCAGATACAGCTTAGAGTGCAATACCCAACTCATTTTAAATATGTACAAACAAGCCCAGACTGTAGATACTACAATAAATACCTAATTCTTCAGTGTCCAGACTTAGACAAACATCCACAAGCATCAACAACATCCAGGAAAACAAGACCTTACCAAAAGAACTAAATGTGTCACCAGGGACCAATCCCAGAGAAACAGAGATTTGTGATCTTCCAGACAGAGAGTTCAAAACAGCTTTTTTGAGGAAACTCAAAGAAATTCAAGATAACACTAAGAAAGAACTCAGAATTCTATTAAGAAAATTAACAAAAAGATTAAAACATTTAAAAAGTCAAAGAGAAGTTAAGAAGCTGAAAAATAAAATTGGCATAATAAAGAATGCATCATAGTCTTTTAATAGCAAAAGTGATCAGGCAAAATAATTAGTGAGCTTGAAGACAGGCTACTTGAAAATACACAACCAGAGAGCACAAACCAAAAAAAAAAAAAAAAAAAAAAAAAAAAAAAAAAAAAAAAAAAAAAAAAAAAAAAAAAAAAAAAAAAAAAAAAAAAAAAAAAAAAAAAAAAAAAAAAAAAAAAAAAAAAAAAAAAAAAAAAAAAAGAAAGAAAAGAAAAGAAAAAAGGAAAAATTGAGACATTCCTACCAGATATAGAAAATAGCCTCTAATAGGAAAATCTGAAAAATATTGGCCTTAAACAGGAGGTAGGTAGAGAAGGAGATAAGGGTAGAAAGTTTATTCAAATGGATAATCACAGAGAACTTCCAAAGCCTACAGAACATTTTCAATATCAAAGTACAAGAATGTTATACAACAACAAGCAGATTTAACCCAAAGAAGACTTTCTCAAAGCATTTAATAATCCAAATCCCAAAAGGCAAAGATAAAGAAAAGATCCTTAGAGCTAAAAAAGAAAATAAACAAATAACATATAATGGAGATCCAAGGCATATAGCAGCAGACTTTTCAGTGGACTCCTTACTGGCCAGGAGAAGCATGATATATTTAAAGTGTTGAAGGGAAAACACTTTGAATAATATCAAAGGAAAATAATGCTAAGTATCTTCTCTGATCACAATGAAATACAACTAGAAATTATTAGGATGTTGAGGTGTGTGGATCACCTGAGGTCAGGAGTTTGAGATCAGCCTGGACAACGTGGTGAAACCCCGTCTCTACTAAAAACACAAAAATTACCTAGGCATGGTGGTGGACGCCTGTAATCCCAGCTACTCCGGAGGCTGCAGGACATTCGCTTGAACCTGGGAGGCAGAAGTTTCACTGAGCCAAGATTGTGCCATTGTACTCCAGCCTATGCAATAAGAGTGAAACTCCATCTCAAAAGAACAAACAAGCAAATAAAAAATGATAAATAAAAAACTGAAAAAGAAATAGAAAAGTATTCCCTTTTAGAATAGACACAAATAAAATTAAGTATCTAGTGATTAACTTAACCAAAGAAGCAAAATATCTCTGTAAGCAAAACCACAAATCCAGATAAAAAAAGTTGAAGAGGACACCAAAAAATGGAAAGATATTTCAAGTACATGGAATGGAGGAATCAATGTTGTTAAAATGTCCATATTTCTCATAGCATTCTACAGATTCAATGCAATCTCCATCAAAATACCAATGACATTCTTCCAGACATGGAAAGAATATTCCTAAAATTTATATGGAACCACAAAGGACTCAGACTAGCCAAAGTTATCCTAAGCAAAAATAATAAAACTGGAGGAATTATATTACTTGACTACAAATTATACTATGAACCTATAGTAACCAAAACAGCATGGTACTGACATAAAAGCAGGCACATAGACCAATGGAACAGAATAGGGAGTTCAGAAGCAAATCCACACACCTACAGTGAACTCGTTTTTGACAGAGATTCCAAGAACATAAACTGGGGAAAAGACACTCTCTTTAATAAATACTGCTGGAGAAACTAGATATCCATATGCAAAAGGATGAAACTAGACTGTTATCTCTCACCACATTCAAAAATCAAATAATAATGGATTAAAGACTTATATCTATGACTTCAAAGTATGAAATTATTAGCAAGAAACATTGGAGAAACACTCTAGTACATTGGTCTGGACAAAAAATTGTTGAGTAATACCCCACAAACAAAAGCAACCAAAGCAAAAATGGGCAAATGGGATCACATCAAGTTAAAATGCTTCCGCACAGTAAATGATACAATCAACAAAGTGAAGAAACAACCCACAGAATGTGAGAGAATACTTGCAAATTTTCTATCTGACAAGGGATTAGAAATGAGAATATATAAGGAGCTAAAACAATTCTATAGGAAAAAAGTCAAATAATCTGATCAAAAAAAGACCAAAGATTTGAATAGACATTTCTGAAAGGAAGACATATAAATGACAAAGAGGTAAATGAAAATGTACTCAACATCATTGATCATAGGAGAAATGTAAATCAAAATTACAATGAGATATAAACTCACTCCAGTTAAAATGGGTTATGTACATAAGGCAGTTAATAACAAATGCTGGCAAAGATGTGGAGAAAACTGAACTCTACTATACTGTTGGTGGCAATGTAATTTAATACAACCACAATGGATAACAATTGGGATGTTCCTCAAAATAAAGTAAAAATAAAGTAAAATAAAAATAGAGCTAAAGTAAAAAAGAGCTACCATATGATTCAGCAATCCCACTTTTTGTATATACTCCCAAAAAAGGAAATTAATATATAAAAGAGATACGTGCATTCCCCTGTTTGTTGCTGCACTGTTCACAATAGCTAAAATTTGGAATCAAATGAAGTGTTTATCAACAGATTAATGAATAGAGAAAATTTGTTACTTATACACAATGGAGTACTATCCAACCCTTAAAAAGTAATAAGATCTTGTCATTTGTAACAACATAAATAAAACTGGAAGTCATTATGCTAAGTGAATTAAGCCAGGAACAGAAAGAAAGAAAAACATCACATACACTCACTTGCTTGTGAGATCTAAAAATCAAAGCAATTGAACTCACGGAGATATGAAGTAGAAGGATGATTACTAAGGGCTGGGAAGTGTAATTGCAGGGTTGGGGAAGGTCGGGATGGTTAATGGGTACAAAAAATAGAATGAATAAGACAATATTTGATAGCACAACAGGGTGACTATAGTCAGTAATAATAGTTTACCTGTACATTTAAAAATAGCTTAAAAATATAATTGGATTATTTGTAACACAGAGGATCAATTCTTGAAGTGATGAATACCCTGTTTTCCTTGAAGTAACTCTATGCATTGCACACCTCTATCAAAAGCTCTTATGTACCTCATAAATATAAACACCTAGTATGTACCCACAAAAATTAAAATTAAAGAAAAAGGAAAGAAAATTGACAGTCTTGGAGTTAGGTAAACCTTGGTCTATGTTTTTACTTCAGCACGTTCAAGCTATAGGGTCATGAGGATTTTACTTATTTTTATGAGTCTTGGTTTCCTTGCCTATAAAACTGGGTTTATATTTTACCCAATTCTTAAAATTGTGCCAAATATTCAATTATTATTATTGATGAAATGTTTAACACATTTTCTGTCACATTATAGAAGCTTTAAAATGTTATTCATTGAGGAGTTCCACTTCTAGAATGGTAGTACAAGGAGCTCCATTACCCGTTCTTTAGGAAAACAAGCAATTCTAGAGAAAAGTATGTAATAAGCATTCAAAGGTTCTGATATTGTTTTAATAGCATATAGCAAATTAGTTTGGTCAAAAAATTTATTAAAGCACAGTACAAATAATGAGAACGTGTGGCATTTGAGCAATGACCAGTTTCATCTACATCTGCCCATAGGTCAGCTTGATGGAAGCTACATTCTGAGTGGGTGTAGACAAACAATTTTTCTTCTCCCTTCACCTTCTCATCAAGAGCTATGGTATATAGTGGGTTGAATTGTGTCCCCCAAAAAGTTATGTTCAAATCCTAGTCTTACTACTGATGAAATTGACCTTGTTTGGAAATAGTCTTTGCAGATATAATCAAGTTAAATTAATGTCTTTCCAGATTAGGGTGGACCCTATATCCAATTTCTCCTGTCATTATTCAGAGAAAGATTTCATATGCAGACACACAGAAGACACACACAGAGGGAATGTAAATAACAATGTTGGAGACTGGAGTGATGTAGTCACAAGCCAAGGAATGACAAAGATTTCTAGCAACCATCAGAAGCAAGAAAGAGGCAAAGAAAGATTCTTTCTTAGAGCCTTCAGAGGAGGTATGGCCCTACTCAACCTTGATTTTATACTTTTAGCTTCCAGAAATGTGAGATAAATTTTTGTTTTTTTAAGCCACTGAATCTGGGGTACTTTGTCATGAAAGCCCCAGGAAATTAATACAACATATCTCACCAAGAAGAGCAATCTGCCAGCATTTCTCAGCCCCTCTACCTCCAAGTTTAAGAGGCTATATTTTTGGTCAATGTGGCCTAGAGGTTTGAGATTCACTTCCTCCATCCAGCCCGTACTTTAAAGATAGAGGCCCAACACCAAGCACAGCAGAATGAGAATACTGGGTCCCTGATTACATTACTATTGCTCAAATTAACTCAATAGTAAAAAGACAAATCACGCATTAAAATAGCCAAAGTATATGAATAACAATTCTTTTTTTTTTGAGACGGAGTCTCACATTTTTGCCCAGGCTGTAGTGCAATGGTGCAATCTTGGCTCACTGCAATCTCTGCCTCCTGAGTTCAAGCAGTTCTCCTGCCTCAGCCTCCCACGTAGCTGGGACTACAGGCATGTGCCACCATGGCCAGCTAATTTTTTTTTTTTTTTGTATTTTTAGTAGACATGGGTTTTCACTATGATGGCCCGAATGGTCTTGATCTCCTGACCTCGTGATTTGCCCACCTCGGCCTCCCAAAGTGCTGGGATTACAGGTGTGAGCCAACACTCCAGGCCAACAATTCTTTAAAGAAGTTATACCACTTGTCAATAACCAGATAAAAAGATGCTCAACATCATTAGCCATCAGGGAAATGCAAATCTAAACCACAAAGAAATACCATTCCACACACACTAGGATGGTTAGAATAAAAAAAGATAATAATAACAAGTGTTACCAAGGATTTGGAGAAATCGGAACTCTCATACACTGCTGGTAGAAATTTAAAATGTTATAGCCACTTTATAAAACAGTTTACCAGTTCCTCAAAAAGTTAAACATAGAGTTCCCATATGAGCTAGCAATTCCATTCCTAAGGTATATAGCAAAGAAAAATGAAAATAGGTATTCAAACAAATACTTCTACATGAATGTTCATAGCAGTCATATTTCATAAGAGCAAAAAGTAGAAACAATCCAGATATCCATCAACTAATAAGTGGGTAAACAAATTGTGCTGTATCAATAAAGAAAATATTATTCCACCATAAAAAGGAATTAAATAATCGTGCTACAATATGGAAAAAACAGGAAAACATATATTAAGTGAAAGAAGTCAGACACAATAAGTCACATGGTATATAATTCTGCATATATAAAATGATCGGAATAGTCAGATCTACTCAGACAGAAAGTAGAATAGTGGTTGTCTAGGGCTGGGGGAAATAAGGCGATTGTTAGGTGATGGCATTCCTTTTGGGGAATTGAAAATATTCTAAATATGATTGTGGTGAGGATACTCAACTATCTGAATATACTAAAAGTCATTCAATTGTATAGTTTGCATGGGTTAGCAATAAATGTATAAAATGCTATTACTAATAATGACTTTTAGACTTAAGAATTAAAGTAAATGTTTCTGATGAATTCAAATATTTGGACTATCAAGATTTATGTTCCTTGAACAACGTGGGGCACTAGGTATGCCAGAAAACTCACAGTCAAAAATCCACATAAAAGATTTTTCTTTCTTTTTGCAGTGGAGTTTCACTCTTGTTGCCCAGGCTTGAGTGCAGTGGCATGATCTGGGCTCACTGTAACCTCCGCCTCCTGGGTTCAAGTGATTCTCCTGCCTCAGTCTCCCGAGTAGCTGTGATTACAGGCACGCACCACCAGGCCCTGCTGATTTTATATTTTCCTTTTTTTAGTAGAGACGGGGTTTCTCCATATTGGTCAGGCTTGTCTCAGACTCCCGACCACAGATGATCCACTGCCTCAGCCTTTCAAAGTGTTGGAATTACAGGCATGAACCACCACACCCGACTCACATAAAAGTTTTAACTCCCTTAAAACTTAAATACTAATAGCCTACTATTGACTGGAAGCCTTACCCTTAACATAAACAATCTATTAACACATATATTGCATGGTTCTATGCATTGCATATGGTATTCTTACAGGAAAGTAAGATAGAGAAAGGAAAATCTAAAGAAGAGAAAATGCATTTACATTACTTTAATATATTTATCAATGCCATAAGTTTACATCATCTGTTTACAAGGTGAATCATCTGTCTGAAATGGGAGGCAACTGAAGCTGCAGACCTCAAGCTACAGTATATAGATTCAACTTTTCTTGTAATATGATGACTTTTCTCTGCTTCTTGCGACCACTTCAAGCATCACTAGTGCACTTCACATGGGTCCCCTGGTGTTATTAAAGCTTTATGGTATTCCACTATATAGGATGAAAATTATGCAAGAATCTCAAGAGATCACTTTTTACTGTAAAATGCAATTTACTGGGGAGACAACTACTCATGTGAAGATGACTGGTATCACGCAGTGTTTTAACTGTACATTTGCAACACTTACACTCACTGTGATCAACCAACAGGAGGTAGCTATGAAATTATTAGAGTAGTACAGTATGTACTATAGTTAATTTTATACAATTATGATTTAATACTACATCTTTAGGTTTGTTAATATTTCTCATGGCTGTGAATGGTGCCATGTCTAGTCTGTAAGCGTGTGCTTAATATTTGAGGAACTGTAACTTTCTATAATCGATTGGTATATATTTTATGGCAATACCTAATAAAATAAAATAGTATCTACAAATATTTTACGCATTCACAATATACCTGAGTTTTTCTTATTTTTTTTTCAAAATATGTAGGTTGTGTGGTTCATCTGTGAGATTTTCAAATGATCACAAATCTCCAAAAATTTCCTAACATATATTTATTTTTTAAAATCTATGTATAAGTGAACCTGCACAGTTAAACGCGTGTTGTTTGAGAATAAACTGTGTATATTTTGGTGCTGGAAAAATTATTTTATAATTATTCTTGTTTATTTTTAACGAAAAATATCTGACATACAATAAAATGCACACATCTTAATTGTCCAAGTTTAATGAATTTTTCATTATATATACTTATGTATCCATTACCAAAACCAAAATGTAGTTTTCATCACTGCAAATTTTCCCTCATGCCTTTGTCCAGTCCATGTCTGCCTTGTCCCTATGATATCCACTTTCTGATTTCTATCAGCATAAATTATATTCTGGCTGGTTATGACCTTCAAATAAATGGAAGTATATAATATGCATGTTTTTGTGTCTGAATTCTTTTGTACAATATAATATTTTCTAAATTCATTCATGTTGTTGCATTTTTGACAATAGTTTCTTTTTGATACCAAAATTTGTTCATTCATTCTTGATGGACAGTGGTTGGTTCTAGGTTTTTGCTGTTGTAAATATGGCTGTTATAACTATAAAAATCTGTTTGTGCATTGATATTTTTATTACTCTGGGATAAAGTACCAAAAACCAGAATGCTCAGGTTTTATAGTATGTATATATTTAACCTGATAAGAAATGGCCCAGCAGTTTTCCTGAGTTTTTGTATAATTTTATATTTCAAACAGCAATGAATAATAGTTTCTGTTCTCTCTCTCTGCTCTCTGCCATATCCTCACAATTGAGTATTGTCTTTTTTTACTCTATAATTTTAGCCAATCTGCTGCATGTTTGGTGGTATCTCATTACGATTTTAAGTTGGATTATATGTGTTTTATTATTAATTCTTAAAAAATTTATATATTCTAGATAAGATTGATTTTTAAATATGGGTTGTTAAATATAATCTTATATCAGACTCTTTTTGTGATATAGTAAACTAATTCAAGTTGAGCACATCAGGATAAAACAAAAATTAACTATATCCTAAAACCATACTGGTGAGCCACTGTCTCATAAACACACCAGCTGAAATTTTTATTCTTTCAAGTGTAAATCCAGCTAACATTTGTTGTTGTTGTTGTTGTTGTTTTTTCCCATCCAGGTTAGTCTTCTTTTTATAGCAATTATAAATTATATATTAAAAAAAACTTTTTTAATGGTACTTTAAGTTCTGAGGTACATGTGCAGATCTTGCAGGATTGTTGCATAGCTACATACATGCTATGGTGGTTTGCGGTCTCCATCCCCCCATCACCGACATCAGGTGTTTCTCCCAATGTTATCCTTTCAGATCCTCCCTGCACCCCGCTGTCCCTCCCCTAGCCCCCAACCCCACAACAGATCCCAGTGTGTAACATTCCCCTCTTTATGCCCATGTGTTCGCATTGTTCAACACCTGCCTATGAGTGAGAACATGCAGTGTTTGGTTTTCTGTCATTGCGTCAGTTTGCTGAGAATAATGGTTTCCAGATTCATCCATGTCCCTACAAAGGACATGAACTCATCCTTTTTTATGGCTACATAGTATTCCATGGTGTACATGTGCGACATTTTCTTTGTCCAATCTATCATTAATGGGCATTTCAGTTGGTTTCAGGTCTTTGCTATTGTAAACAGTGCCACAGTGAACATACGTGTGCATGTGTCTTTATAATACAATGATTTATAAACCTTTCAATATATACTCAGTAGTGGGATTGCTGGGACAAATGAAATTTCTATTTCTAGGTCCTTGAGGAATCAACACATCGTCTTCCACAATGGTTGAACTAGTTTACACTCCCACCAACAGTGTACAAGTGTTCCTATTTCTCCACATCCTCTCCAGCATCTGTTGTCTCCAGATTTTTTAATGATCGCCATTTTAACTGGTGTGAGATGGTTTCTTAATGTGGTTTTGACTTTCATTTCTCTAATGACTAGTGATGATGAGCATTTTTTCATATGTCTGATGGCCTCATAAAGTCTTCTTTTGAAAAGTGTCTGTTAGTAGCTTTTGTCCACTTTTGAATGGGTTTGCTTGTTTGTTCTACTTTAGTTCTTTGTAGATTCTGGAAATTAGCCCTTTGTCAGATGGGTAGATTGCAAAAATTATTTCCCATTCTGTTGGTTGCCAATTCACTCTAAGGACTGTTTCTTTTGCTGTGCAGAAGCTGTGGAGTTTGATTAGGTCCCATTTGTCTATTTTGGTTTTGTTGCCATTGCTTTTGGTGTTTTGGTCATGAAGTCCTTGCCTATGCCTATGTCCTGAATGGTGTTGCCTAGGTTTTCTTCTAGGGTTTTTATGGTATTAGGTCTTATGTTTAAGTCTTTAATCTATCTGGAGTTAATTTTAGTATAGGGTGTAAGGAAGGGGTCCAGTTTCAGCTTTCTGCACATGGCTAGCCAGTGTTCCCAACATAATTTAATTAAACAGGGAATCCTTTCCCCATTGCTTGTTTTTGATCAGGTTTGTCAAAGATCGGATGGTTGTAGATGTGTGGTGTTGCCTCTGAGGCCTCTGTTCTGTTCCATTGGTCTATATCTCTGTTTTGGTACCAGTACCATGGTGTTTTGATTACTGTAGCCTTGTAGTATAGTTTGAACTCAGGTAGCGTGATGCCTCCAGCTTTGTCTTTTTTTGCTTAGGACTGTGGCTATGCACGCTCTCTTTTGGTTCCATATGAAGTTTAAAGCGGTTTTTTTTCCCAGTTCCGTGAAGGTCAATGGTAGCATGATGGGGATAGCATTGAATCTATAAATTACTTTGAGCATTATGGCCATTTTCACAATATTGATTCTTCCTACCCAGGAGCATGGAATGTTTTTTCATCTGTTTGTGTCCTCTCTTATTTCCTTGAGCAGTGCTTTGTAGTTCTCCTTGAAGAGGTCCTTCATATCCTTTGTTAGTTACATTCCTAGGTATTTTAGTCTCTTTGTAGCAATTGTGAATGGGTGTTCACTCGTGATTTGGCTCTCTGTTAGTCTGTTATTGGTGTATAGAAATGCTGTGATTTCTGCACATTGATTTTGTATACTGAGACTTGGGACTGAAATGATGGGCTGAGACTTTGGGCTGAGACGATGGGGTCTTCTAAATATACAATCGTGTCATCTGCAAATAGAGACAAGTTGGCTTCCTTTTTTCCCATTTGAATACCCTTTATTTATTTATTTTTCTTGCTTGATTGCTCTGGCTAGAACTTCCAATACCATATTGAATAGGAGTGGTGAGAGAGAGCATCCTTGTCTAATGCCAGTTTTCAAAGGGAATGCTTCCAGTTTTCGCCCATTCACTATGATATTGGCTGTCAGTTTGTCATAAATAGCTTTTATTATTTTGAAATACATTCCACTGATGCCTAGTTTATTGAGAATTTTTAGTATAAAGGGCTATTGAATTTTGTCGAAGGCCTCTGCATCCATTGAGATGATCATGTGGTTTTTGTCTTTGGTTCTGTTTATGTGACGGATTATGTTTATAGATTTGCGTATGTTGAACCAGCCTTGCATCCCTGGCATGAAGCCTACTTGATTGTGATGCGTAAGCTTTTTGACATACTGTTCCATTTGGTTTTATCAGGATGATGTTGGTCTCATAAAATGAGTTAGGGAGGATTCCTTCTTTTTGTATTGTTCAGAATCATTTCAGAAGGAATGGTACCAGCTCCTCTTAGTACATCTGGTAGAATTCAGCTGTAAATCTGTCTGGACCCAGACTTTTTTTTTTAGTTGGTAGGCTACTGTTTGCTACCTCAGCTTCACACCTTGTCATTGGTCTATTCAGGGATTCAACTTCTTCCTTGATTAGTCTTGGGAGGATGTAAGTGTCTGGGAATTTATCCATTTCTTCCAGTTTTACTAGTTTATTTGTAGAGTGTTGTTTGCAGTAATATCTAATGGTAGTTTGTATTTCTGTGGAATCAGTGGTGATATCCCCTTTATAATTTTTTATTGCCTCTATTTGATTCTTCTCTCTTTTCTTTTTTATTAGTCTGGCTAGCAGTCTGTCTATTTTCTTAATCTTTTCGAAAAAACAGCTTCTGGATTTTTTGATTTTTCGAAGGGATTTTTGTGTCTCTATCTCCTTTCAATTCTGCTCTGATCTTAGTTATTTCTTGTCTTCTGATAGCTTTTGAGTTTTTTTGATCTTGCTCCTCTAGCTCTTTCAATTTTGATGATAGGATGTCGATTTTAGATGTTTCCTCACTTCTCATGTGGGCATTTATTGCTATAAATTTTCCTTTAGACACTGCTTTAAAAGTGTCCCAGATATTCTGGTACATTGTGTCTTGGTTCTTATTGGTTTCGAAGAACATCTTTATTTCTGCCTTAATTTCATTGTTTATCCAGTCATTATTCAGGAGCAAGTTGTTCAGTTTCCATGTAGTTGTGCAGTTTTGAGTGAGTTTCTTAATTCTGACCTCTAATTTGATTGCACTGTAGTCTGAGAGACTGTTTGTTATGATTTCTGTTCCTTTGCATTTGCTGAGGAGTGATTTAATTCCAGTTATGTGGTCAATTTTAGGATAAGTGCAATGTGGTGCTGAGAAGAATTTATATTCTGTGGATTTGGGTTGGAGAGTTCTGTAGATGTCTGTTAGGTCCACTTGGTCCAGATCTGCATTCAAGTCCTGGATATCCTTGTTAATTTTCCATCTTGTTTATCTGTCTAATATTGACAGTGGAGTGTTAAAGCCTCCCACTATTATTGTGTGGGAGTCTAAGTCTCTTTGTAGGTCATTAAGAACTTGCTTTATGTATTTGGGTGCTCCTGTATTGGGTGCATATATATTTAGGATGGTTAGCTCTTCTTGTTGCATTGATACTTTTACCATTCTATAATACTCTTTGTTGTCTCTCTTGATCTTTGTTGGTTTAAAGTCTATTATCACAGACTGGGGTGCAACCCCTGCTTTTTTTTTTCTCTCCATTTACTTGGTAAATGTTCCCCATTCCTTTATTTTGAGTTTATTTGTGTCTTTGCCCATGAGATGGGTCTCCTGAATACAGCACACCAAGGAGTCTTGACTTTTTATCCAGTTTGCCAGTCTGTGTCTTTTGATTGGGGCATTTAGGCCATTTACTTTTAACGTTATTATTGTTATGTGTGATTTTGATCCTGCCATTTTGTTACTGGCTGGTTGTTTTGCCCATTAGTTGATGCAGTTTCTTCATTGCATCATTGATCTTTACCATTGGTACATTTTTGAAGGGCTGATAGTGATTGTTCCTTTCCATGTTTAGTGTTTCCTTCAGAAGCTCTTATAAGGCAGGTCTGGTGGTGACAAAATCTCTCAGCAATTGCTCGTCTGTAAAGGATTTTATTTCTCCTTCACTTATGAAGCTTAGTTTGGCTGGATATGAAATTCTGGGTTGAAAGGTCTTTTCTTTAAGGATGTTGAATATTGGCCCCTCACTCTCTTCTGGCTTGTAGGGTTTCTGCCAAGAGATCCACTGTGAGTCTGATGGGCTTCCCTTGGTAGGTGACCTGACCTTTCTCTCTGGCTGCCTTAGCACTTTTTCCTTCATTTCAACCCTGGTGAATCTATCAATTATTTGCCTTGGAATTTCTCTTCTTGAGGAATATCTTTGTGGTGTTCTCTGTATTTCTTGGATTTGAATGTTGGCCTGCCTTGCTAGGTTGGGGAAGTTCTCCTAGATAATACCCTGAAGTGTTTTCCAGCTTGGATTCATTCTCCCTGTCACCTTCAGGTACACCGATCAGATTAGGTCTTTTCACATAATCTCATATTTCTTGGAGGCTTTATTTCTTTTCACTCTTTTTTCTCTAATCTTGCCTTCTCATTTTATTTAACTAAGTTGATCTTCAATCTCTGATATCCTTTATTCTGCTTGATCAATTTGGCTATTGAAACTTGTGTATCCTTCATGAAGTTCTCATGCTGTGTTTTTCAGTTCCATAAAGTCGTTTACGTTCTTCTGTAAGCTGGTTATTCTTGGTAGTATTTTGTTTAATCTTTTTTCAGGGTTTTTAGTTTCTTTGCATTGGGTTAGAAAATGTTGTTTTTTAGCTCAAAGAAGTTTGTTATTACCTACCTTCTGAAGCCTGCTTCTGTCAATTCATCAAACTCATTCTCCATCCTGTTTTGTTCCCTTGGTGGTGATTAGTTGTGATTCCCTTTGAGGAGGAGAGAAGTTCTGGTCTTTGATGGTTTCATCATTTTTGTGCTGTTTTCTTTCCATCTTCGTGGATTTATCTACGTTTGATCTTTGAAGTTGGTGATTTTGGATGGGATCTCTGAGTGGACGTCCTTTCTGTTGATGTTGAAGCTGTTTCTTTGTGTTTTTTGGTTTTCCTTCTAATAGTCAGGTCCCTCTGCTGTAGGACTGCTGGAGGTCCACTCTATAACTTGCTTGCCTGGGAATCACCCTTAGGAGTTGCAGAACAGCAATGATTGCTGCCTGATCTTTCCTCTGTTAGCTTCATCACAGAAGGGTACCCACCAGGTGTCAGCCAGAGCTCTCCTGTATGAGGTGTTCTTTTGGGTATACAGGGGTCAGGGAGCCACTTGAAGAGGCAGTCTATCCCTTGTCTCCTGCAGAGGAACTGCTGGGTTCTCACGGACTCAGTCCTGATGCTGTGTAAGCTTCCTCTGGCTTTTGCTTACACAGAGAGGTTTAGACCCGCCTCAGCATTGGCGGATGCCCTTCCCTCCACCGAGCTTGATTGTCTGAGGTTGAGCTCAAACTGATGTGCTGGCTGCGAAACTCTCAAGTGAGAGTGCTTTAGTTTGCTGGTCTTTGTGGGAGTGGGACCCACCCAGACATATCACCTGTCTCCCTGCTTTCATTTCCCTCTCTTTCTGGGGATTGGGTAGCTCTGTCCTGCTGGCACTCTCAGTGCTAGTCAAAACATCCACCCAGATCTGTGCCAACCACCTGCAGTGCTGGCTGGAGCTGCCACTCAGATCTGTACCGGTAGCTTGCAACGCTTTTCAGCCCAGTGAGGATCTCATCGTCTGTAGGCTGTAGAGGCCATGGGAGAAGTGCAGTATCTGAACCTGAGTGGTGGGGGGTGGGTGGGAAGTCCACAGTCCTCCAGTCAGTTGTACTTCATGGGTGAGGCAGTGGCTGCCTTGCCTCATTTTGCCCTCCTTGGGCTACACCCACTGTCCAACCAGTCCCATTGAAATGAACCTGGTACCTCAGTTGGAAATGTGGAGATCACTCGCTTTCTGTGTCACTCTTGCTGGGAACTGTGCCCTGGAGCTGTTCCTATTTGGCCACCTTGGCAGAATCCTTCTATACATCCCCCTGCTCTCTACCACGATGAAGTATCTCCCTGTTGCTCTGGCTGGAGTGTAGTGTCATGATCTTGGCTCACTGCAACTACTACCTCCTGTGTTCAAGAAATTCTCCTGCCTCAGCCTCCTAAGTAGCATGGACTACAGGCATGCACCACCACTCCTGGCTAATTTTTTGTATGTTTAGTTGAGATGAGATTTCACCATGTTGGCCAGGCTGGTCTCAAACTCCTGACTTCAAGCGATCCACCCACTTCGGTCTCCCAAAGTACTTGGATTACAGGTGTGAGCCACCATGCCCAGCCAGCAGTTATACTTCTATCCAGAAGAGCAGTAAAGCAGTTTTCTCTAAAACTGATTAGTAACTTATATCCTCTCAGTACTTCAATATCTTTTTACTGCCTGTGGCCTCAAAACAGTCTTACCTGTTAAACAAGAGGTAATCTCATTCTGAATTTAGGATAATTTCTCTTTCTTGATCATTTTATAACTTATATATTTCTAAAATGTTTCATAAGCAGGTTTATAATGACCATATGCAATAGGAAGTAATGTGACCATTTTATAAACTCAGCATAACTGCTAGAAAATCAGTTTTAAGAGGATAATTGCTGCATTAAAGATAATCCTCACAAATAAGCAGTTAGGGAAAACTAATTCCCACTGGATACAGACAATTTAGGTTAACAATATACCTATCAGGAGGTCCCATCTTCCCAGGGAGGAATATGAACCTAAATTGCCTGATGTACTTTTTAAATATCTGGTAAATACATTTGAAAACTGTGTTATTTATTCTAGGTAATAGCATTTTAAATTACTGTAGCTTTCACCTTTTGTATCAAATACAGTGCCATTTTATAGGTAAAAAATAATATTCTTTTGAAGGGAAAAAGCCATTGGCAAAAGGATTGAACTAGCTTAGATGAAGATCAAAAAAATAGAAAAGTACGTTATTACAAAATCCATTATAAATCTCCAGAACAATTCGTTCTGGTAGAAAATTAATATCTATAAATATCAAGGATTTCTAATTAAATACAGGAAGTTCTGAACACTTGCATTTGTCTCTTTGATATATGGCAATTTAACTGACAAATAAGAAACTTTGTTTCTGTTTCTATTTTTTGTATTAAGGAAGTAAGGTGAAGACTCTTCATTCTCCAGAACCCTCCCTTGCATTTCACCGTCTTCCCAATTCTCCTCACCTTTACTTTTTGATAGCTTTCTGCCCACCTTTAGTGAAGATGAGGGGAACTGAGGAGCAGCCAGGTAGCTAATGAGGTTTGAAACACGAGTTTCAGTAAAATCGTGTGAAGTCCCAAGTATTGAATTAACTTACTGTGGAAATAATCAGGAAAGGTGATGAAGACTACATAGAAAATGACTAGAAGTCCAGTGCTTTTCTGTCAACTCTCGAGGTAGGCAGATATCATTAGTTACTAATCCAGTCTTCTTGGCATAATATGAAAATTAGAAAATGTTTCCCCTGTGGTCTGTAGCAAACTATAAACCATAGATTCCATCACATACGTTAGAAGAAGACCATTTAACAGAACCTAAGTATAATGAATCATTGTTGCTAATGTCTTATAAATGAACATCTATTCTCTTGACTACATAATCTAGTAATAATGCATATACCATTTATTTAATATTAGATCTTCATGTTATGATATATCAATGCAAACTAGTGTGGAACATAGGGTTCTCTGAGAGGAGTAAAATGTCTTAGTTGCAAACATTTAATTTCTATTTTGGAGATATTATGACTTTGGGAGTATTTAACATTTTTTCTTGCAATAAAACTGGTACCCTAGAAGGTAGAAAGGTGAATACTTTTGTCACTTACTCCCTTGTTCTCCTGTATATATCTTTAAAACTTTCAAATAATTCTAATAACCATATATATCGAGATATCAAAGATACAACTCTGTTTTCAAGCATTCCTTATACATTCTTTACTTCAATTTATATTAATAATCATATATAACATTGAATGTATTTCATCTTTCTCATATTTATTTTAAAAGCTCTTGATCATCAAATGTTTCCATTCTAATTGTATACATTGATTTGTAGTTTTACATTTTATATCTGAATGAGTAGAGACTAGGCATCATGCGGAAATATAAAATCTAGAGAGATCATGGACAATTTACCTATCATGGGAGAGCTATTGGCCTCCATCTAGTGGATGAAAGAGATGAGCTTTTTACCCTAGAGAAGGAGCTAGAGGCATGTACAAGTGTAGTGTCATTGATACCACATAACAATCCAGAAAACTAGCAATCTAGATGGTCAGAGTGAGTAGGAGCTTACAGTTAAACACAATTATAGTCTGATATATTAAAGAAATATAAATCATTTCTTATAAGATAAAGCAGTGTTATAAATAGCTCCAGTAGTTATCTTTACTCCTTGACCCAAGAGCTTATGAAATTAAAACTGATAAACCACACACACTATCATTTTCCATTTGAGAGCCTTGTAGAAATAGCTAAATGTTTTGAGAGATAGGAATTAGGAAATTGGAGAAAATTAATAAGAATGATTTAAGTATTTGAGAATGCCCAGAGAAGGTTAATGTAATTTAAAAGGCAAGAAAATATCTGAGAAGTTCAAAACTCAACAGAAACTGGTTTTAGGTAATTTTATATTACTTCTATTCTCCATTTTTGTCACTAGAGTAAAACTAGTTCTTACTGCTGTGCTTCATCCTGCTCAAATAAAAGTTGTAAGTAAGAAGGTGGGATTAGTGTTACGCAACCTGAATAAATTCATTTACTGGATATCAAAGTCAGAGAGCAGTCCAACCTTTATTAAGGAAAGATATTGTTTTGGATATTATGAAGACACTAATAGCGAAGCACTCATGAGCTCTAAGAAAAATAGAAATGCTTTTCAGTAAGGATCATGAGTGATTCATTGTATCGGTGGTCTTGATGTAACGTCATAAACATGACCAGCTCAAACATGAATTCAGGAATTTGCATGCCAGAATGTGTATTAGACTATTACGGCATATTTGACCAAATAACAGGTAGAATAATGAAGCTGAAGGGGAAGAAAGTATAAAGGATGAGGGATTTAGCAATTAATAAGTAGGTATATTTCTCACATCTAAAATGTTAAACCTTTGATATCTGCAGTTAGTTGCATCAATATGAAGTAATGCAATCACCCTATGACCTTTCACACTGATGAAGTGTTCAGGGTCTTGGTTCAACACAGACAACTGCACCACAACATGTATTCTCTGTCTCTCTCTCTCTCTACCTCTTTCAATTTCTCAAAAAAACCGACAAACTGAAAATGTGTGAGTCAATTTCAGGTGTTCTAGATATCATAAGAATTAAGTACTGATTTACCAAGGATTGTTCACCAAATACTTAATCTCTTTTGATTGTCTTTACATTGATTATTTCATTTACTTCACTGCACAATCTGTGCAGATCACTAATTATATTACAGTACATTCTCTCCGATCTTGCTCAGCTTCCTTTCTCTATTCGTTTGAACTCTGAAGTGCCCTTCATATTCAGAGTCTGGCTACCTTACTTTAATTTAGTTTTGTAGCTGTAGAATTTTTTTAACTTTAGTTTTTCTCACTATTTTGGGGAATCACACAAATAGGACTCCTCTTATGCTTCTAGGGTCAGAGAGATGATATGACTCATGAAAAAAACAACATTAGAAATCCTAAGAATACCAAAGGAGATGAGATGCATGTTTGTTTTGCAAAATAATTTCTTTAAATGACAACCCTGCGGGTCAGTGTTAAGTGGGAAATTTAACAGCACTAATTGTGTTCAGTAATGTTATAGATTTCTTTCTGTAGCACTGTAAGTAGAAAGCATATAGAGCTAAATCATTGTTATCCATATACACTATTGACCAAGACTTGAAATACTCCACTAAAGCAGGCAATTTGTAAGTCTCAAAGAAATATACATGAATTATTTCATTCAGTCTAATTACTCTCCAGAAAAAATAAATGCTAACTAGTGATTTTAACTCAAGTTGCAACTGATATGACTCACTGTTATCCAATATAAAGAACATATGTGGAAAACATCTTATAAAAGAAGAAACATCAGATATTACCACTTGATCAGAAGAAGAGTTTAAATGTTGTGCTCTACTAGGAGGTGTAAAATCTTTAGACCAATTATATTAACTATTATTTTTTCAGTTTTCAACCAAATGTATATTACTTGTATATTATTTCATAGACATTATAAACTGCTAGTTTACTGTTTCTGGATATGTCAATCACTTTGTTTTGTACCTTCATGTGTATTCATGTGCATCTCATTACCTTATCATATTATGTTACCTGTGAAAATTCTCCCCATCCTCTAAAAACAATTTCAGATGTTATCTCTTCTCTTAGGTCTTTTCTGATCCCCTTTAGATAGTAAAAATTGCCATAAATATGTTGGTAATTATCTCATTGAGAGGTAGGGTCTATGTGTCCTCCCCTTTAATTTATCTTGGCTCTGTGACTACTTTGGCTAATATAAGATGATAGAAGTGACACTATGACAGGTCTCAGATCTGGACCTTAAGAGATTAGCAGCTTCCACCTTGAGACTTGGATTGTTGGCTCTAGGGTAAGTCTACTTCCATGAAAGAAGTCTGACTAGGGCTATCAGTGGTATAAAGAAACCCAAGCTTCCAACATTGAGGGGCTGTGTGGAGAGACAGAGATGCTTGGCCAGTCCTTGTTATTTTGGCCATCCCATTATAGGTAAAAGATACATCAGTGAAAAAGACATATAGGCCATTACAGTCTTGGCAGACAAAACAGAGAGGGAAAAACATTCAGCCAATAGCCAGAGTCAGTACCCGAGACATATGTAACCCCTTGAGTTATCCCAGCCACAACTAGCTGTTTGAGGAACCTGCAGCTATTTAATCCACGCTAGCTGAGGCGTTAGTCATTGCTCTGTAATAATAAACATAATTGAATGTTAATTGTTTTATGCCACAAAACTTTTGGATATATTCTTATGCAGCAATTTTTAATGAAAACATCCCATAAATTGGATATTGTCTACCTTGTTTTTGAAAACCAATAGTAAATACTATACATGTTAATTCATTAAATTTGTCATATTCTGCCTGCTTTACATTTAAAAATTTGTCTTTGGACACCGAATTTGGTTTACATTCCTTACTTGTAAAAAGTTGTATTTGTCCAAGTACCTAGCTTGATATATCCTTCACAAAGAAAGTGTTCAGTAAATATCTATTGAAATAAATTTCCTAGCTGATAATTCTCAAAATACTTTGCAATATATTTTATAGTTTCAGTATATATAGAAATGCAATATTATAGAACCTTAATTTCCAACCAAATAATTTATATTATTAACTAGAAGCCGTAGCTAGAAGTAGGGATTAATCACAATGTGTCCCTCTAAGATACACTATAGTGAAAAGAAAAGATTTAAATCCTAGCAGAGGAATTCATCTTTAACTTGAAATACTATTTCCAGTGAATATTACAGGATGAGCAAAACTACAATGAGAAGCTCAGACCTGAGTTTCAGGGCATGTGAAAGAAAAATATTAAAAGGGAGTCCAGCTATCAGCCCAAATGAACAACATGCAGAGACTGTTTCTTCAGGTCAGCATGTGATCTGCTAACATACAATTAACGAAAGTACTGAAATAACAGGCAAAATTGCTTGCTTCAGAGAACACTGATAATATTCTGCTGAAACTGATGACATTCAAAGTAGCACATTCAAAAGCAATTAAAATATGCCTCTAAGAAATTACAAAAATACATTCTATGAAAATTTAGTGTAGGCAGAAGGTCCATTTATTGGATTATCAAGATCCCAGCAGCCGATTTGCTCACCTTTCAAATATAACATCTTATCATATCAGAAAAAATTCAAAACATTTATTATTTTCTTGTCAAAACAAGTTATCTGCTACTTCTAAGCTACTTCTTTTATCATAAGACAATGTAGGAAATCAGCAATTCATTGCAAATGTATGCCCAGTACTAATCTACTTTTTAAAAAATTACATATACTTTAAAAGCATGTTCTGAAAGTATCTTCTTGGTTAACAATTGTTACTTTTATTGCAATTGTTTATATTTTCTGTGCCTCCTCCAGTTGGTTATACATTTAACATTAAGTTTATTCTTTCAGAAATCATTAAGGATTGACTGTGTATCAGGCCCATGAACTAAACCCTGGGAATAAAAAGATTATTAATATTAGAAGAGAAACATATTTCCTCACCCTGGAGTTTTCATAAGGAAGCATTTTTACTTAAGCACATTCTGGTCCTCTGTCCACACTGGACGTTTAATCACTGTTTCTGGGAACCATGCTTGAGTTGTTTGTGAAATTTGGAAGCAATAACTAGAAATGCATAAGCTCTATTCCTCTTTTGATTCTTCCAGGTGAGTCTTTTCCCAGAGTTGCCAGTTCTCTTCTGCCCTTCCTTAACATTTACCTGAGCAGTGTTTCTATTTTCAGTAGAAAAATTTGGATTTGGGGTGACTGTGACTGGATGGGTAAGTCTGCCTAATTGTGGGGTTTATTCAGCATGTTCTTTGGTTTCTTAAAGTAAGATTACCTCATACAACTTAGCCCCTCACAGTAATAAAAGCAATAGATTGGCCATCAATTTTACCATTTGTTTTCTGTTCTCAATATTTTCAGAATCAGGTAAAATATTTGCACACTAAGTCTTTGAAACCTCCTGTGTTTTTCACATATAGTTAACAATCCTCAGTTAGGCTTAGCCACATTTGGTAATCACATGTGGTAAGTGGATAATGTATTGGGAGATAGAAGACATTATCAAGCACACATGTACTTAGAAAATGTAGTACTCATGAGTGATGAAAAAACAAAACAAAATCAGGTGATAAACACATTCTACTTGATAATGAAATATGGTCAACCAAGGAACTAATATACATTAAGAATCCAGTCATGGAAAAGCCATAATAAAAGGACTAGTAGTATGAATTAAATCATCTTCACTTTTTAAATATAGTCAAACAAACAACTGCAAGGTTAACGATTACTAGAATTGTTATGGAAAATATATAATGATTTTTATATTATCAATGTTTGTTACTAAGAAAACTCCAGAGTTGGGGGTACATACTTTGGAAGAAACTGTAGACTAGTTTTCTCACTTTTCCTAGCAGGAAGTTAATAGATACTGTCTAATAAAAGGTATATGTACCAGACAGTATTAAGTGTACTTGACAGGAGTGATCTTGTGCAAACCTCAAAACAATGCATGGAGATAGGTATCATTATTTTCCTTAGATTAAAGTTAATGAAACTCAGACTCATAAATGTAAAATAACTTGCCGCCTTTCTAAGTGGTGGGGAAAGATTTCAAACTCAGAAAATTTTATTCTTGTGCCCATGTTGTTAACCCATTTGCTATGTAGCCTAAGGTAGAAAAGTGTGACAAAAATACATGTATAAAGTAATGAAAAATAATGATTCTGATCACTTAATATTTTTGTAATGCTTAAAAAAAGAACGTCAGATAATTCTGTTAGCAACTAATGTCTCCTGTTATAAAGAAATATTTACCTGAAGTGCAGTAATTCCCTAATTTTTTTCTTTGCTTTTTTCCTGCTGCAAATGAATGAAATTAAAAATAAGTTTTCCATAAACAGTATTTGTTTCTATTAATAAGTAATGAACTATCTCTCAAGTGTGAGAGTACTTATTTTTGCCTGTGGATGGTTTTCATGCAGAGAACAATCAACAGAATGAAAAGACAGCCTATGGGATAGAAAAAGTATTTACAAGCCATATATCTGACAAAATATTAGTATCCTAAATATACAAGCAACTCAAACAACTAAGTAGTATAAACAAAAATAACCTGATTAAAAAATGGGCAAAATATCTGAACAGGCATGTCTCAAAAGAAGACATACAAAAGACCAACACATATATGTAAAAAATGCATCTATTGAGATAATCACGATTTTTTTTGTCCTTGGTTTTGTTTATGTGATGGATTACATGTATTGATTTGTGTATGTTGAACCAGCCTTGCATCCCAGAGATGAAGCTGACTTTATCGAGGTGGGTAAGTTTTTTGATATGCTTCTGGATTCAGTTCGCCAGTATTTTATTGAGGATTTTCATATAGATGTTCCTCAGGGATATTGGCCTGAAGTTTTATTTTTTTGTTGTATCCCTTCCGGGTTTTGGTATTAGGATAATGCTGGCTTCAGAAAAAGAGTTAGGGAGGTGTCCCTCCTTTTCAATTCTTAGGGATAGTTTCAGAAAGAATGGTGCCAGCTTCTCTTTTTATTTCTGGTAGAATTCAGCTGTGAATCTGTCTGGTCCTGGGCTTCTCTGTTGTTGTTGGTAGGCTATTAAATACTGCCTCAATTTCAGAACTTTTTATAGGTCTATTCAGGATTTGACTTCTTCCTGGTTAGTTTTGGTAGGGTGTATGTGTCCAGGAATTTATCAGTTTCTTCTAGATTTTCTAATTTATTTGTGTAGAGGTGTTTATAGTATTCTCTGATAGTAGTTTGTATTTCTGTGGGGTCAGTGGTGATATCCCCTTTATCATTTTTATGGTATCTATTTGATTCTTCTCTTTCTTCTTCTTTATTAGTCTAGCTAGTGGTCTATTTTGTTAATGGGTTCAATGATTTTTTGGAGGGTTTTTGTGTCTCTATCTCCTTCAATTCTTCTCTTATCTTATTTATTGTCTTCTGCTAGCTTTTAGATTAGTTTCCTTTTACTTCTCTAGCTCTTTTAATTGTAATGTTAGAGTGTCAATTTGAGTTCTTTCTAGCTTTCTGATGTGGACATTTAGTTCTATAAATTTCCCACTTAACACTCCTTTAGTTGTGTCCCAGAGATTCTGTTACATTATCTCTTTGTTCTCATTGGTTTCAAAGAAGTTCTTGATTTCTGCCTCAATTTAATTATTTATCCAGGAGTCATTCAGGAGCAGGTTGTTCAATTTCCATGTAATTGTGTGGTTTTGAGTGAGTTTCTTAATCCTGAATTCTAAGTTGATGCACTGTGGTCCAAGAGACTGTAATAATTTCAGTTCTTTTGCGTTTGCTGAGGAGTGTTTTACTTTCAATTATGTGGTTGATTTTAGAATAAGTGCCATGTGGCACTGAGAAGAATGCATATTCTCTTGATTTGAGGTGGAGAGTTCTGTAGGGTCTACTGGGTCCACTTGATCCGGAGTTGAGTTTAAGTCCTGATTATCCTTGTTAATTTTCTGTCTCGTTGATCTGTCATACTGACAGTGGAGTGTTAAAGTCTCCCACTAACGTGTGGTGTAAAAGTCTCTTTGTAGGTCTCTAAGAACTTGTTTTACGAATCTGGGTGCTCCTGTACTGGGTGCATATATATTTACAATAGTTAGCTCTTCTTGTTGAATTGTGCCCTTTACCATTATGTAATATTCTTTTTGTCTTTTTTGACCTCTGTTGTTTTAAAGTCTGTTTTATCAGAGACTAGAATTCCAACCCCTGATTTTTTTTTCTTTCCATTTGCTTGGTAAATTTTCCTCCATTCCTTTATTTTGAGCCTATGTGTGTTTTTGCCAGTGAGATGGGTCTCCTTAATACAGCACACCGATGGATCTTGACTCCTTATCCAATTTGCCAGTCTGCATTTTTTAATTGAGGCATTTAGCACATTTACATTTAAGGTTAGTATTGTTTTGTGTGAATTTAATCCTGTCATCATTGTGCTATTCAGTTATTTTGCACAGAGTTGATGCAGTTTCTTCATAGTGTCATTGGTCTTTGTATTTTGGTATTGTTTTTGCAGTGGCTGGTACTGGTTTTTCCTTTCCATAGTTAGTGCCGCTTTCAGGAGCTCTTGCAGGGCAGGCCTGCTGGTAACAAAATCCCTCACCATTTGATTGTCTGGAAAGGATTTCATTTCTCCTTTGCTTACAAAGCTTAGTTTGGCCGAATATGAAATTCTGGGTTGAGAGTTTTTATCTTTAAGAATGTTGAATATTGGTCCCCATTCTTGTCTAGCTTGTAGAATTTCTGCTGAGATGTTTGCTGCTAGCCTGATGCTCTTCCCTATGTAGGTGACCTGGCCTTTCTCTCTGGATGCCCTTAACAGTTTTTCCTTCATTTCTACCTTGGAGAATCTGATAATCATATGTCTTGGGTATCTTAATGATGTTCTCTGTAATTCCTGAATTTGCATGTTGGCCTCTCTTGCTACGTTGGGGAAGTTCTCTGGGATAATATCCTGATATTTGTTTTCCAGCTTGTTTCCATTTTCCCTGTCCCCTCAGGTTTTCCAGTCAATCATATATTCAGTCTTTTTATGAAGTCCCATATTTTCTTGGAGGCTTTGTTCATTCTTTTTCATTCTTTTTTCTCTTTTCTTGTCTACATGTCTTATTTCAACAAAGTGATCTTCAAACTCTGATATCCTTTCTTTCACTTGGTCAACTCAGCTGTTGATGCTTCTGTATGCTTCACAAAGTTCTTATTCTGTTTTTCAGCTCCATCAGGTCATTTATGTTTCTCTCTAAAATGGTTATTCTAGTTAGCAATTCCTCTAGCCTTTAGTCAAAGTTCTGAGCTTCTGTGCATTGGGTTAGAATATACTCCTTTAGCTCAGTTTAGTTTTTTATTAATATAAAGATACATACACACATATGTTTACTGCAGCAATATTTATAATAGCAAAGATATGGAACCAACCCAAATGCCCATCAGTGATAGACTGGATAAACAAAATTTGCTAAATATACACCATGGAATACTATGCAGCCATAAAAAGGAATGAAATTATGTCCTCTGAAGGGACACGGATGAAATTGGAAGCCATTAGCCTCAGCAAACTAACATAGGAACAAAAAACCAAACACCGCATGTCCTCATTCATAAATGCGAGTCGAATATTGAGAACACATGAATACAGAGAGGGAAACAACACATACCATGGCCTGTTGGCAGTTGAGTGTTGAGGGGAGGGAACTTAGAGGATGGGTCAATAGGTACAGCAAACCACCATGGCACATGTATAGCTATATAACAAACCTGCGTGTTCTGCACGTGTCTGTTTTTTTTTTTAGAAGAAATATAGAAATTTTTTAAAAAGAAAAAAATGCTAAACATCACTAATCATCAGGGAAATGTAAATTAAAACCAGAATGAGATATTGTCACTTATCTGTTAGAATACTATTATCAGAAAAACATAAAATAAAAAGTGTGGGTGAGAATGTGGAGACAAAAAGAAACCCTTGTCCACTGTCTATGGAAAGGGAAATTGGTATGGTCATTGTGGAAAACAGAATAGAGGTTCCTCAAAAACTTCAAAATGCAACTACTATTTGATTCAGCAATCCCATTACTGGTTATATACTTCCCACCAACCAAAAAATAAAATATTTAAGTTGAAAAGATAGCTACACTCCATTGTTTGTTGTAGCATTATTCACAATAGCCAAGATATAAAAATCACCCATGTGTCCATCAGTAAATGAATGGATAAAGAAAATGATAAATGATAAATACCACCTATTGTTTATACATGGAATCTACAAAAGTTGAGCTCATAGAAATATAGTGTAGAATAGTGGTTGCCAGAGGCTGGGGAAGAGTGATGTACAGGAAAGGGGAGATGTTAATCAAAGAGTATACAGTTTCAGTTAAGAGGAATATGTTTTGGAGATCTATTGTACAACATTTTGAGTTTAGTTAATTTATTGTATGCTCAAAAATTGCTAAGAGTAGATTTTATTTTCTCATCAACAAATGATGCATATGTGAGTTGATGGACATTTTTATTAGCTTGACTTAGTCATTTAATAATGTGTACATCTAACAAAACACGTTTTATGTTATAAATATATAATAAAAATTATGGTAGGTTGTGCATGTGAACAGACAGATAGATGTTTAGACAATAATTTGAAACAGATGAATCAATATAAATAAAATCATAAGAAAGGAAATATGGTGTGTGTGCTAGAAAGAGAAAAGTTTTCCATTTATCTTAGTGTAAGTGGGTGAAAAGATATAGAGGAAGTAGGACTGAATAGCTAGTTTGAGTTTTCTTCTAGGAGGACTTTCGGTGCTGAATTTAGTTTGTTGGGAAAAATCAGGGTAGATGAAGGGTATTTTAAGGTTTATAGAGAAAAATACAAGGCAACTCTCACAGTTTGCTTGATGGCAAAGAAAGAAATTACACCTATAGGCTCCTAGTGATCTAATTTATTTATTGGTATGACCCCATTGTTTTTTTTCTTAATATTAGCATACATATTTGTATATCCTAGCGTATTTTTTCTCTCTAGTCTTTGCTTGAACTTCAAAACTAATATGATTTTCTAATATATTCATAAAAGGAGTCCAGAACCTATTGTGGTAATTTTAGTGCTGACCAGAATTTACATGTTCTATATAGCCCTTACCAAGATATTTTACTTTAAATTGTATTGATTGTCTTTTCAAATAAAATTTTTCCCTTGAGTGACATTTTTATGTTAAAATTATATTGTATTTGATTTGAAAAGCAGCCTTTTTAAGGTAGACATCTGTATGTGATTTAAATCTGACACCCCAATGGAATCATAAAACAGTTAGAAAAATAATGAACTACATCTTATATAATCTTTATTGCTACTTTAAAAATGGTAATACATTCAGTTTTAGTAGAAATATCCCTAAGGAACAATTTGTTTTCACAAATTTGATTGGTCCCTCACATGCAAGATTATTAAATATTAAGGAAGAGGATATTGGACATTGTATACCCTGTTGGAGTAGTTTTTTTATTTTAAGAAATAAGCTCTGTTCACTGATTGATGGCAAAGGTAGTTGATAATAAAATAGAAAAGAACAATGATCCTCTTTTCTTAACTTTTTATTCTTCGTACCTCCTTTCATTTTTAACTGGTTGTGACTAAGTGAAAGTTAAAACTTGGCACTGTTTGCTTTAGGAATTATTAAAATTACTCAGGTTAGTAGTATAGTTATATGATCATCTTTAGTAAAAATAATCATTTGGAGTCATAATCACACCTATGAATATCACAGAAGAAATATGTGAGTTTGGGGTTTTTTTGTGGATTTATTTTTGAGATATTGAAGGCAGAAGCGCAATTTTACTTCATTTATTTTTATCACCCCCCTTTTTGATCTCAGAATAGGTAAGGTTTTGAAAATGCCAGAAGCATTTATCTACTAATACTATGAACTAATTTAAACAAATGGAATATTATTTAATAAGAGAGTTGAAATCATTGAATTGATTTATTTAAACAAGGTAATTTGCAATAGGTCTATTTTTAGCCTATTTTCTTTATAATAGGTAAGACAAATTAATAGAAATCACATAATGTTGAAGCAGAAAGTGTCAAAGGACATGAGTAAACTAATTTCTACAAGTCTCTGCAGAACAAGGAAAACTTTTAAAAAATAAATATTTAATTGACAAAACATTGTATATATTCAAGATGTAAAACATAATGATTTAATATACATATGCATTATGTAATAATTATTATAATCAAATTAATTACCACATCCACCACCACCTATCCTGTACATGAGCTTCCCAGAACTTACTAATTTTATAACTGAAATTACATATTATTTAACATAAATCTCTCCAGTTCCACTATCCACAGATGCTGGCAACCTTATATCTTCTGTTTTTGTGAGTCCAACTTTTATGGATTCCATATGTAAGTAAGATCATGTAGATTTATCTTTCTGGGCCTGGCTTATTTTACTTAGTATAATGTCCTCCTAGTTCATCTGTATTGTTGCAAATTGCAACAGGATAAAATTTATAATAAAATGTCTTTCATTGTTAAGTTTAGATATGGTTTCAGGCAAACAGAAATGGCCACTAAATCCTTTTGCCCATTTTTTATTGGATCATTAGATTTTTTATAGATTTGTTTGAGCTCATTATATATTCTGCTTATAAATCCCTTGTCAGATGGGTAATTTGCAAATATTTTACCCATTCTGCAGACTGTCTCTTCATTCTGTTGATTGTATTATTTGCTGTGCAAAAAGCTTTCTAACTTGATGTGATCCAATCTGTTTATTTTGTTTTGGTTGCCTATAGTTATGGTATATGAATTTTTGCCCAGACCAATATTCTGAAGATTTTCCATAGTGCTTTCTTGTATTAGTTACATATAGTGAGGTGTTAGATTTAAGTGTTTAATCCATATTTTTTTGTTTTTGTATATGGTGAGAGGGATCTAGTTTAATTCTTCTGTATATGGGTATCCAATTTTCCCAGCACCATTTATTGAAGAGACTATCTTTTCACCAGTCTGTATTCTTGGCAGTGTTATCATAAACAAGTTCATGTTAGGTGTGTGTATGCCTTTCTGAGTTCTCTATTCTGTTCCATTGGTCTACGTGTCTGTTTTTATTCCAGTACCATGCTGTTTTGTTTACTATAGCTGTGTAGTGTACTCTGAAGTCAGTTAATGTGATTCCTCCAGTTTTATTCTTTTTGCTTGATATAATGTTGGCCATCCTAGGTCTTTTGTGGTTCCATATAAATTTCGGAATTTGTTTTTCTATTTCTGTGAAGAATTTTATTGGTATTCTGATAGGGATTACGTTAAATCTGTAGAGAGTTGTGAGTAGTATAAACATTTTAACAATACTGATTCTTTCAATTCAGGGACATGAAATATTTCTCTACTTTTTAGTGTCTTCTTTAATTTCTCTTACCAGTGTTTTATAGCTTTTATTATGGAGATATTTTATATATTTGATTAAAGTAATTTACAGAAATTTAATTTTGTTTGTGGTGATTACAAATTTGATTACTTTTTTATTATACTTTAAGTTCTGGGGTACATGTGCAGATCTTGCAGGATTGTTACGTAGGTATACACATGCCATGGTAGTTTCCTGCATCCATGCCCCAATAAACTACATTAGGTATTTCTCCTAATGTTATCCCTACACAATCCCCCCACCCCCTGCTATTCCTCCCCTAGTGCCCCCACCCCCCAACAGGCCCCAGTGTGTGATATTCCCCTCCCTCAGTCCATGTGTTCTCATTGTTCAACATGCACTTATGAGTGAGAACACGTGGTGTTTGGTTTTCTGTTCTTGTGTCAGTTTGCTGAGAATGATGGTTTCCAGCTTTGTCTATGTCCCTGCAAAGGACATGAACTCTTCGTTTTTTGTGGCTGCATAGCATTCCATGGTGTACGTGTCACATTTTCTTTGTAGAGTCTATCATTGATGGGAATTTGGGTTTGTTCCAAGACTTTGCTATCATAAACACTGCAACAAGGAACATACGTGTGCATGTGTCTTTATAATATAAAGATTTATAATCCTTTGGGTATATACCCAGTAATTTGATTACTGAGTCAAATGATATTTTTATTTCTAGATCCTCAAGGAATTGCCACACTGTCTTCCACAATGGTTGAATTAATTTACACTCCCACCAACAGTATAAAAGAGTTCCTATTTCTCCACATCCTATCCCGCATCTGTTGTCACCTGATTTTTTAATGATCACCATTCTAACTGGCATGAGGTGGTACTCAAGGTAGTTTTGATTTGTATTTCTCTAATGACATTGATGATGAGCATTTTTTCATATGTTTGTTGGCCGCATAAATATCTTCTTTTGAAAAGTGTCTGTTCATATCCTTTGCCCACTTTTTGATGGGGTTGTTTGTTTTATTCTTGTAAATCTGCTTTAGTTCTTGTAGATTCTTAGCCCTTTGTCCGATGGGTAGCTTGCAAAATTTTTTTCCCATTCTGTTGGTTGCCTGTTGACTTTAATGATTGTTTCTTTTGCTGTGCAGAAGCTCTTAACTTTAATTAGATCCCATTTGTCTGTTTTGGCTTTTGTTGCCATTGCTTTTGGTGTTTTAGTCATGAAGTCCTTGCCTATGCCTATGTCCTGAATGGTATTGCCTAGGTTTTCTTCTAGGGTTTTTACGGTGTTAGGTCTTATGTTTAAGTCTTTAATCCATCTGGAGTTAATTTTAGTGTAAGGTGTCAGGAAGGGGTCCAGTTTCTGCTTTCTGCATACTGCTAGACAGTTTTCCCAACACCATTTATTAAACAGGGAATACTTTCTCCATTGCTTGTTTTTGTCAGGTTTGTCAAAGATCAGATGGTTGTAGATGTGTGGCATTACTTCTGAGGCCTCTGTTCTGTTCCCCTGGTCTATATCTGTCTTTGGCTACCAGTGCCATGCTTTTTTGATTACTGTAGCCTTGTAGTTTAATTTGAAGTCACGTAGCATGATGCCTCCAGTTTTGGTCTTTTTGCTTAGGATTGTCTTGGCTATGTGGGCTCTTTTTTTGTTCCATATGAAGTTTAAGGTTTTTTTTTTTTTTTTTTTTTTTTTAGTTCTGTGAAGAAGGTCAATGGTAGCTTGATGGGGATAGCATTGAATCTATAAATTACTTTTGGCAGTATGGCCATTGTTATGATATTGATTCTTCCTAACCATGAGCATGGACTGTTTTTCCATCTGTTTGTCTCCTCTTTAATTTCCTTGAAGAGTGGTTTATAGCTCTCCTTGAAGAGGTCCTTCACATCCTTTGCTTGTTGTCTTCCTAGGTATTTTATTCTCTTTGTAGCGATTATGAATGGAAGTTTACTCATGATTTGGCTCTCTGTTTGTCTGTTATTGGTGTAGAGGAATGCTTGTGATTTTTGCACATTGATTTTTGTATCCTGAGACTTTACTGAAGTTGTTTATCATCTTAAGGAGATTTTGGGCTGAGACCATGGAGTTTTCTAAATATACAATGATGTCGTCTGCAAATAGAGACAATTTGACTTCCTCTTTTCCTTGTTGAATACCCTTTATTTATTTTTCTTACCTGATTGCTCTGGCTAGAACTTCCAATACTATGTTGAATTGAAATGGCGAGAGAGGGCACCCTTGCCTGGTACCAATTTTCAAAGGGAATGCTTCCAGTTTTTGCCCATTCAGTATGATATTGACTGTGGGTTTGTCATAAACAGCTTTTATTATTTTGAGATACCTTCCACTGATACCTAGATTATTGAGAGTTTTTAGCATAAAGGGCTGTTGAATTTTGTTGAAGGCCTTCTCTGCATCTATTGAGATGATCACGTGGTCTTTGGTTCTGTTTATGTGATGGATTACAATGATAGATTTGCATATGTTGAAGCAACCTTGAATCCACGAGATGAAGCCTACTTGATCATGATGGATAAGCTTTTTGATGTGCTGTTGGATTCGGTTTTCCAGTATTTTATTGAAGTTTTTTGCATCAATTTTTATCATGGATATTGGCCTGAAATTTTCTTTTTTAGTTGTATCTCTGCCAGGTTTTGGTATCCAGCTGATATTGGTGTCATAAAATGAGTTAGAGAGGATTCCTTCTTTGTGTATTGTTCGGTGTAGTTTCAGAAAGACTGGTTCCAGCTCCTCTTTGTATCTCTGGTAGAATTCGGCTGTGAACCTATCTGGTCCTGGAGTTTTTTTGGTTGGTAGGCTATTAATTGCTGCCTCAACTTCACACCTTGTTATTGGTCTATTCAGGGATTCAACTTCTTTCTGGTTTAGTCTTTGGAGTGTGCAAGTGTCCAGGAATTTATCCATTTCTTCTAGATTTACTGGTTTATGTGCATGGAGATGTTTGTAGTAATCTCTGATGTTAGTTTGTATTTCTGTGGAATCAGTGGTGATATCCCCTTTATCATTTTTTACTGCATCTATTCAATTCTTCTCTCTTTTCTTTTTTATTATTCTGGCTAGCAGTCTATTTTGGTCTTGTCAAAAAACCAGCTCCTGGATTCATTAATTTTTTGAAGTGTTTCTGTGTCTCTATCTCCTTCATTTTTGCTCTGATCTTAGTTATTTCTTGTCTTCTGCTAGCTTTGATTTTGTTTGACCTTGCATCTCCAGTTCTTTTAATTTTGACATTAAGGTGTTGATTTTAGATATTTGCTTACTTCTTACGTGGGCATTTGGTGTTATAAATTTCCCTCTAGACACTGCTTTAAATGTGTCCTAGAGATTCTGATACGTTGTATCTTTGTTCTCATTGGTTTCAAAGAACATCTTTATTTCTGCCCTCATTTCATTATTTATTCAGTAGTCTTTCAGGAGTGGTACCAAGAAGAATGTATATTCTGTGGATTTGGGGTGGAGAATTCTGTAGATGTCTATTAAGTCCACTTGGTTCAGATCTGATTTCAAGTGCTGAATATCCTTGTTACCCTGCTTTTTTCCTCTCCATTTACTTGGTAAATCTTCCTCCATCCCTTTATTTTGAGCCTATGTGTGTCTTTACACATTAGATGGGTCTCCTGAATACAGCACACCAATGGGTCTTGACTATCCAATTTGCCAGTCTGTGGTTTTTGATTGGGGCATTTAGCCCATTAAAAATTTTTTTCCTGATTGTTCACTGCTGGCATATAGAAATGCTACAAATTTTTGTATGTTGATTTTGTATCTGCAACTTTACTCAATTTGTGTATCAGTTCTAATAGTTTTTTTGGTAGAGTCTTCAGGTTTTTCCAAATATAGGATTATATCATCTGCAAACAAGGATTTTACTTCTTGCATTTCAATTTTTATTCCTTCCTTCCTTCCTTCTTTCCTTCCCTCTTTCTTTCCCTCTTTCCTTTTCTCTTTCTTTCTCTCTTTATTTCTTTCTGTTGCTCCATTAAGTACTATGAAAAGTAACTGTGATGAAAGTGGGCATCCTTGTCTTGTTCAATATTTTAGAGGAAAGGCAGTTTGTTTCTCCCTATTTAGCATGATACCAGCTATGGATCTGTTTTACATAGCTTTTATTATGTTTTGGTATATCTCTTCTATTCTGAGTTTTTATCATAAAAGAATCCTGAATTTTGTGAAATTCTTTTTCAGTATCAATTAAAATAATCATATGTTTTTTATCTTTCATTCTGTTGATATGATGTATCACATTGTTTGATTTGTGCATGTTGAACCATCCTTTCATCCCAGGGATAAATCCCATTTGGTC
The DNA here is from genome assembly GCA_004027715.1 of Plecturocebus donacophilus. Taxonomy (NCBI): domain Eukaryota; kingdom Metazoa; phylum Chordata; class Mammalia; order Primates; family Pitheciidae; genus Plecturocebus; species Plecturocebus donacophilus. The sequence continues at coordinate 42,388 of PVKP010016431.1, forward strand.
ATGACAAATGATCTTTCTAATGTGTTTTTGAATTTGGCTTGCTTATATTATGCTGAGGAGTTTTATGTCAATATTCATCAGAAATACTGGCCTGTAGCTTTCTTTTTTTTTTAATAGATCTTTGTGTGCTTTTGAAATCAGGGTGATGCTAGTCTCATAGAATGCGTTTGAGAGTATTCCATACTCCTCTATTTTTCAGAATAGTTTGAGGAGGATTGACATTATCTCTTCTTTAAAAATGTGGTGGAATTCAGCGATGAAGCCATTGAGTTCTCAGCTGTTGTATACTGAGACTTTTTATTATGGCTTCAATGTAGTTACTTGCTATTGGTTTGCTCAGGTTTTAGATTTCTTCCTTTGTCAATCTTGGTGGGCTGTATGTATCTAGGAATTTGTCCATTTCTTCTAGATTTTCCAATTTATTGGCATGTAGTTGCTCATAGTAGCCACTAATAATCCCTTTCATTTCTACAGAATCAGTTGTAATAGCTTCTTTTTCATTTCTGATTTACTTACTTGTACCTTTTCTATTTTTTCTTAGTTTGGCTCAAGTTTTGTCGACTTTGCTGTGAGATACAGCAAAAGCAGTACTAAGAGTGAAGATTAAGTTCTTACATCAAAAAGGAAGAACTTCAAATAAACAATTTAATGATGGATATTAAAGAACTAGAAAATCAAGTACAAACCAAACCCAATCTTAGTAGAAAAAAAGAAATAATAAAGATCAGACAAGAAGTAAGAAAATTGACATTGAATAATCAACATCTTTTAAATAAAATTATTCAACCAGGTACAAATCTACCTAATATTATTTGCTTATAGAACATATATTTCCATTCTGTATTCAAAAATATCTCAAAGACCTTTCCTAATATATTCCTAATATATAAATGCACTGTCTACAGAATTTTCTTAATCTATTGATCTATAATAGCTATCCTGTAAAACAGAGAATATGGTTAAAAATGATTAAAAAATGAAGTTATTTGAATCTCTTTGGATTATTAGGCAAGCCTCCTGAAAAGTAGTTATAAACAAAAGAAAACAAGTGTAGTCAAAATTGGATTGTCAAGACCTTAGACTATCAGCAGTCAAGGCCTTCTTAAGTAAGAGAATAGTGAAGGTATTACTGTAATTAAGAAAATGTACCCCATTTCTGGACTTCTCAGGTTATGATTTATCTTCTAATTCCACTAAGAATGCCCTTGGTGATTAACCATTTTTTTTCTAGTTGCCCTCCATAAACTGAAAGAGTTAAATAAAACAACACAATTGGGACAGTTCCTCAAAGAATACCTAATGAATAAAATTTTTCGTAAATAAGGTTTCTTATTTTCACTGTCTAGTTTCTCTGACATCATAGAAAAGCAGTAAAAGCATGCATTTGGAAGAAGTTTAATAAAAATCTATGTTGTAAGAAAGGATCCATGTGCTTTTCAATGTTTATTTTCTGTTTGTCATCATTTGTTAATAACCTCTTCTCTGGTAACAGAACAATGATTTGGCAATCACCCAGGGTATTCTGTAAAGATGTCATGGTTAATTCAGATAAATATTAGATTATCTACATATCTGGCAGCAGAGGTTATTGTTCAATACCAATGCTTCTAGCAGTAATAAATATTATCTGTGGGTGCATGTTGGCCAGAAGGTAACTTGGGTGAAATATAGCCCATAGTTAAGGTTAGTAAGAAAGTGATCACTTTCCTAGACAATTTTTCAAAGTCTCATTTTTTTTCCTGCCTTTAACCCTTTTTGTTAAGAGATGTTTCTATTTTCATTTCAAATGCTATTGGCTGCGGAAGTAAAATTGAGTGTCACTCCTTTGACTCTAGATTCAAAATATGTATAATCTTTTATTATTGTCTTCTCTCTAAATATTTGTATTTAACCTTAGATTTCAATTTTCTTGATAAAACTTGTGTCTAAGATATAATTTGAAGCTCCTTATACACATTGCTATTTTGCTAAATATGGATCACTTTTCATTGTGTTATGCCATACCTTTCTACCTCTTTCCTAATTTTTCATCTATACATTATTAGCTATTAAAAAATAATGATTAGCTTTTGTTTTAATTTCTGTCTTGTCAGATATTTGACTCATTAGCTTCATTTATTTGTTCTTCATTTCACAAAATAGAATAAGTGAATTGTTAGAGGTTTATACTATTGCTAAAAAAGGATATTGGTGACAGAGGAGGCAGCATCTAGTTTCCCTGTCATCAGGAAAGGTTTCTAACAGGAAATAACATCTATTTCCAGGCTTCAGAGATGAATAGGGCTTTACAATTATTATTATTTTTTAAAGTGAGAATGGCATGGTAGGCAGAAGAAATGCTATATGTGGAGGCATGTAGGCATAGTAGGCATAAAGCAGGATGGCATATATGGAGAAATCGTAGTAATTCAGGATGACTAGTATAAAGTTGGAAGGGGAAGGTGGCTGGAAATAAGTATAAATGAATGTACAAAATCCAGATCATGAAAAGCCTTATACCTCAGTGGATGATCCCGAGCACTGAATGAGTTTTGAGAAGAGAGTGACATGATTAAGTTTGTGTGTCAAAAGTATTATTCTGTGGATATTTTAAAGCTGTATTGTCAAAAATGAAAACTGGAGGCAAAAAAATTATTAAAATAATTCAAGTGAAAGGCAATGACGGCTTGACCTAAAGCAGTGACCGTAGAGATGGAGAGAATGGTATAGGTACAAAAGAAATTCAGAACTTGATGATTAATTGTGTGCAAGGGAAGAAAGAATAAAAGATTCCTTCCTGGTTTCTGGCCGAGGTGACAGGGTGCATAATGATGACATTCAGCAGGTTGAGGAGTATGTGGAGTGGGGACAGAGTGGAAAGAGATTAAAAAAAAAAATATTCAGTTTTAGAGACATTTGTTGTGAGAGGAATTTGGGACAAGTAGCAGGGAGATGTTTAGTATGAATTTAAGGCCAGTAGAAAAAAACTGGGAGTTTTGGCAAATATGGGAGTCAGCATCAACATGGTAGTTGAAGCCAAAGGTGTATTTGAGGTTGCTCACACTGAGTATGGGAAAATATATACAGAAGGAAAGAGGAATAGTACCCTGCCGAATTTTTCATAGTATTTAGTAGAATTATTATTCATTCTGTGTAAATTTGTAATCCTTTTAGTGGGTCTCTAATTCTCTGCCTCTCCATTGTGATAGCAAAATTCTGTTTGAAAGTTGAAAAGAAATAACTAAGATTAAGTTTTAAATAGGATTTAAATAACTAAGTTTTAAATCTCACATTTAGAAACCATTTATCTTCAGGAAACAATGCTGAAATTATTTCAGTGTTAGTGACTGAATGTATATTTTTTTCAGCTTTACAGGTTACCCCTTACTTTATATTTAAATTAAAATGCCTCAGGTACTCATTTCAAAAATGATTTAAAAAATACCTCAGCATTTCTCAACATCTAATGATTCACATGAAATTTGTTTTTTTAAATCTCTTCTGGTCCTCTCTTTTTGCTTCTGAATTTTCATTATATTCCTGTTTTGCTTCGTATTTTTTTCTTTTCCCTCAGGTTTGTGCACTCAAACATAGAGTATTTTTCTTCTTTGTTTCTCCAAAGTCCTTCACATACCTTGGTGGTATTTGTTAAAAATTCACTCAAGTCTCTGGGGGATGATGGATGGGAGCTTTCATCACAAAACTGCCCACCAGAAAAGTAAAATTAAAGAGTGGCGATCTTTGTTCTTAAAAATTCTTTGGTTATATTATGCACAGGAAATACTTTTGTCTGTTTTTTTTTCCCCTCAATACATCTGGCCTCTTTCCATGTTTTTAGTTGATTTTCTAACTATGTATATTGGTTCTAGAGCTCAATTGCTTTAGTGTGAAATCTGGCCTTCACTATGTACTTGTGATGTGATTTGGAGAAAATTATCTAGTCTCTCTGTGGCTTTCTTATCCAAGCAGGAAAATAAAGAAATTACTTTCCTCATATGATTGTATTGAAAATTAAATGAGCTGATGATGTACATAAAAGTGATAGGACAATACCTAGCAAACTCTCAATAAAATATTAGCTCTTATTAATTTTGTTTTGATCATTACCTTGTCCTTTCCTCTGATATCTAGCATTGTCTTCCTACAAAAAACCCTCTTCCCCTCTAAAATTCAAAATTGCTACAAGTTTTTATGAAAAACAATTCACTTCTGTTTGTTTAAAAACTTCTTTAGAGAAAAAATAACTGTGCCAAAATATGTATGACATAAAAATAATTCAAAAAGATACTTAGAAAGTTGTTAGCACTCCTCCCAGTAGGGAACCTTATAAGTGTATTAGGATATATATGCAGTTATATTTTTACAGATAATATATCTAAAGTGTATTTGGTCATCTGGTAACAAAGAATTATTTCTTAAATAAAAGGGAATGAGAAAACAAGGGGAAAATATTCTCTTTACATTAAATAAGGTCAGTATTGAAAAATACAGTTCTTATCTTTTTTTTTTTTTTTTTACCTGAGGCAACTCATATATTTTCTATCTCAAGGGAGATTATCTCAGTGCTGTCATGTACTGAGGTTTTCTAAAGTGTTCGCATTATATGACAAATATGTTTTATTCCAACTGATATACAAACTGCACCCCCAAATGTTTTCTGCTATTAAAGGAAATTTTCAGACAGAAGAGGTACAGCAAGATAAGAATAACACTCCGTTCCATAACATATCTTCTTATCATAACCCATTAGAGCTTAGAAATATTTATTTCCTTTTAGCAAATTGAAAATAGCATTATTCAACAGTAAAGTAGTCTTTTTTACCTGATTTTTTGGTGAATGAGTAATTAAAAATCTATTAAACAGCTATTAAGAGATAAAATTATATTGAGAAAACTGTCTTATTTTGTAGTCAAACAGACCAGAATTGGAAGTCATGCTCTTCCACTTACTAGTTGTGTTTTCTTGGGCAAGTAATTTGAACATTCCAGGCTTTAGTTTTCTCATCTGACAAATGAGACTAAAAATATTGCATACTATAAAACTTGTGAAGATTACCATAATGCATACAAAGTACCTAGCATGATTTCTGGTTCATATCATATGCTCAAGAAGTGACAGCTTTGAATAGTATAAGGAATAATAATAAGTATTGTTTTTTTTTATATTTTTCTTTAATGTTTAATTCTTTTATTATTATTATTATTAATTGCATTTCAGGTTTTGGGGTACATGTGAAAAACATGCAAGATTGTTGCATAGGTACACACATGGCAGTGTGATTTGCTGCCTTCCTCCCCATCACCTATATCTGGCATTTCTCCCGATGCTATCCCTTCCCAACTCCCCACCCCCCACTGTCCCTCCCCTATTTCCCCCAACAGACCCCAGTGTGTGATGCTCCCTTCCCTGTGTCCATGTATTCTCATTATTTAACACCCGCCTATGACTGAGAACATGCAGTGTTTGATTTTCTGTTCTTGCATCAGTTTGCTGAGAATGATGGTTTCCAGGTTCATCCATGTCCCTACAAAGGACAGTAACTCATCGTTTTTGATGGCTGCATAGTATTCCATGGTGTATATGTGCCACATTTTCCCTGTCCAGTCTATCATCGATGGGCATTTGGGTTGGTTCCAGGTCTTTGCTATTGTAAACTGTGCTGCAATGAACATTCGTGTGCATGTGTCCTTATAGTAGAACGATTTATAATCCTTTGGATATATACCCAGTAATGGGA
>PVKP010016432.1:0-22815 GCA_004027715.1 Plecturocebus donacophilus
AAAAAAAAAAAAAAAAAAAAAAAAAAAAAAAAAAAAAAAAAAAAAAAAGAAAGTAACGAGATAGAAAAAGATAAACTACACAGACATTAATTTATAAAAGCAGATGTGGCTATATATTAATATTAGAAAAGTAGACTTTGGAGCAAATAAAATTACCAAAGACAAAGAGAGATATTACATAATTATAAATGAGTCAATGCACCAATAAGACAAAGAAATCCTAAACATGTATACACCAATAAATAGGGCATCAAAATACATGAAGTAAAATCTGATAAAACTGAAAGAGAAACAGGTAAATCCATGATTATAGTTGGAGACTTCAATACCTTCCTCTCAGCAACAAAATACAAGACAGAAAATCAGCAGGATTATAGAACTCCACAATACCATAAAGCAACAGGACCTAAATTATAGGACATTCTACCCAATAGCATAACTCACATTCTTTTCAAATACCCATGAAACATTCACTAAGATAACCCATATTCTGCGTCATAGAAAATTTTAACAAATATAAAATAATTGAAACCATGCAGAGTATGTTCTCTTGAACTCCTTGCTTCAAGCAATCCTCCTGCCTCAGCTTCCCAAAGTGCTGAGATTACAGGCACGAACCGCTGTGTCATGTTCTCTGACCATAATGGAGTCAAACCAGAAATCAATAACAAAATCAACAGGGAAGTCTCCAAATATTTGAAAACTAGACAACACACTTCTCATGAATATGTAGGTCAAAAAGGAAGTCTCAAGGGAAATTTTTAATAAATACAATGAACTGAATGAAAATAAAAATATATCAAAATTTGTGGAATGGAATTAAAGCAGTGCTGACAAGAGAATTTATAGCACTAAATCTTTACTTTAGAAAAGAGGCTGCCTGTCACTTGCCACTAAAAGAAAAATTTGTAATATATTAAAAAATATATTTTTTTAAAAAAGAAGAGAAAAGGTCTTAAATCAATCAGGTAAGCTCCCACCTCAAGAGACTATAAAAAGAAGAGCAAAATTAAAAATTCAAAGCAAGCAGAAGGAAAGAGACAACAGCAGAAATCAATAAAATTGAAAATAGGGACAAATAAATAAAATCAATGAAGCAAAAAGCTGTTCCTCTGAAAAGATCGGTACAGTTGATAAACCCATAGCAAGACTGACTAAGATAAAAAGAGAGAAGGCATAAGTCACTACAATAACAAATGAGACAGGGGATCTTACTACAAATCCTGCAGCTATTGAAAGGAAAATAAAGAAATTCTATCAAGAACCCTATATACATAAAATCAACAACTTAGATGAAACAGACCAATTCCTTGAAAACTACAAACTACCAAAACTCAACCAATATGAAATTTATCATCTGAATAGTCTAATAACGATTTAAAAATTGGATTTATAATGTAAAAGTTATTGAAAAAAGAAGGCTCCAGGTCCACATGGTTTCACTGGAAAATTTTAGCCAACATTTAAAGAACTAACACCAATTTTACACAATAGATTCTACAATACCAAAGAAGAGAGAACACTTCTGTGCTAGGGGCCCTGAAACCATTCCCAGGCTTGACGATTCACTATGAGGATTCAGAATGCAGCAGATAGTCAAATTCTTGGCGAGAGCACACAGAACAAAATCTTCAAAGGCAAAAGGCACAAGGAATTACAGAAGAAACTGGGTACGAGCTTCCAAGAATCCTCTCCCAGTGGAGTAACAGCAGGATGTACTAATTCCTTCAGCAACAAGTTGTGACAACACGTGTGAAATGTTGTCTATCAGGGAAGTTCATCAGAAACTCAGCTCCCAGGACATTTACTGGGGGTTCGCCATGTAGGCACCCTCCGCCTAGCACTTACCAAAATTCCAGACTCCTAGAAGGAAAGCGAGTGCTCAACATAAACCACATTGTTTATACAAACAGTTTAGGCACAGTGAACACTCTCATCAGTCCTGGGAATGGTGAAAGCCCTCTTCAAGTTCCAACTGCCAAGGGCCGACATTGCATGCAGGTCTTTCAAAGGATAGTACTGAGGCCTTTCATGTACTTTTTTTCACAGCTTGAGAATTAGGAGACTTGAGTTCTGATCCCAGCACAAACAACATTTGTACAAACAGCTTAGATATAGTTAGCCATTCTTATCAGTTCTGGGAACTATGAGAGCTCTCCTGAAGTTCACAGATGCCTGCCAAGGGCCTGTTATATTAACTTTTCTGCACAACTTCCCTAACTCATTTTACAAGGCCAGTGTTATCCTAATACCAAAACCAGACAAAGACTGTAGCAAAAATCTCCCCCAAACTACAGACTTTTTATCTCTTATGGGCTTTAACACAAAAATCTGCAATAAAACATTAGCAATATAGAATCCAGCAAGGTATAAAAATAATTATATTATGGCCAAATGGGGTTTATTCCAGCTATGCAAGGTAGGTTCAAAAATTGATATTCAATCAATGTAATCTACCATATCCACAGGCTAAAGAAGAAAAATCACATGATCATATCACTTGATGCAGAAAAGGCATTTGACAAAATTCAGCATTCATTCATAATAAAAACTCTCAGCAAACTGTGAACAGAGGGGTACTTTCTCAACTCAATAAAGAGCATCTACGAAAAACCTGCAACTAACATCATATTTAATGGCGAAAGACAGAATGTTTCCCCTTAAGGAACAAGGGAAGTCTATCCACTCTCTCCACTCTTATTCAACATAGTACTGAATGTTCTAACTAGAACAAGATGGCAAGAAAAGCAAATAAAAGGCACACAGATTGGAAAGGAAGAAATAAAACTGTCCCTATTCACAGATAATATGATTGTCTACATAGAAAATCTCAAAGAATTCTGCTGAAAAATTCCTAGAACTAGTAAGTGAGTTTAGTAAGGTCAGAAGAAACAAGATCAATACATAAAAATTAATTGCATTTCTATATACTAACAATGACCAATGAATGTGAAGACAAAAACACAATACCACTTACAATCATGACAAATAAAATGAAATACTTAGGGACATATTTAACAAAACATGAATAGGTTCTGTGTGCTGGAAATTCAAAAGTGCTGATGAAAGAAGTCAAGGAAAATCTAAATAAATGGAGAGATCAACATATCGTGTTCACAGATTGGAAGACTCACTACACAGTAGTAAATAGGTCAGTTCTCCTTAAACTGATCTATAGGCTTAACACAATTCCTTCTAAAATCCCAGCAAGGTTTTTGTACATACAGAATACTCATTCTGTATCTCATTACAAAATTTATATGGAAAGGCAAATACAATTCTGAAAAATGGCTAAAACAATTCTGAAAAAGAATGATAAAGTAGGAAGAAGTGCTCTACCCAATGTTAAGCCTTATTACATAGCTATTGCAACCAAGACTGGTATCCACAGAGGTATAGGCACATAGATCAATAGAACAGAATAGAGAACCCAGAAATAGCCGCACACAAATAGCCTCACAAAAATATGCCCAACCAATTTTTAAAAAGGTGCAAAAGCAATTCATGGAGGAAAAATAGTCCTTTCATTTGAGCCACCAGACAACCATAGGCAAAAATATGAACCTCAATCTTAGGTTCAGAGCCTATATAAAAAGTAAGTGAATCATGGACTTAAATGTAAAATATAAAACTATAACACTTATAGAAGGAAAGGTAAGAGAAAATCTTCAGGATCTGGAGCTAGAGGAAGATTTCTTAGACATGAAACAAAAAACATGATACATACATGCAAAAATTGATAAATTGGACATCATCAAAATTTAAAATTTGGTCTGAAAAATCTCTTAAGAGGATGAAAAGACCAGCTACAGCCAGGGAAAAATATTTGCAGATAACATACCTGGCAGAGGAATTGTATCTAGAATATAGTATACAGGATTCTCAAAATTTAACAGTAGGAAGCAATCCAATTAGAAAATGGGCAAAAGACTTGAATGGACATTTCACCAAAGAGGTTATACAGATGGCAAATAAGCACATGAAAAGATGCTCAACATCATTAGCCATTAAGGAAATGCAATTTACAAGAATGAGATATATCACTACACATCTATTAGAACGCCTAAAAGAAAAAGATAGTGATAATACCAAATGCTGACAAAGATGTGGGGAAACTAGATCTCTCATACATTGCTGGTGGTAATATAAAATGCTATAGTCTAGAAAAGTTTGGCATTTTCTTATAACACTAAATATACACTTATCATCTGACCCAGCAATTGCACTCCTGGGCATTTGTCACAGAGAAATGAAAACTTATGTTTACCCAAAAACTTCTACATTAATGCTCATAGCAGTTCTATTCTTAATAGACAAACATTAGAAACAACTCAAATGACTTTCAATGCATGAACTGTGGTACATCCATACTATAGAATACTATGCAGTAATAAAAAGCAATGAATTATTGAGACATGCAACAAACAGATACATCTCAAGAAAATTATGCTGAGTGAAGAAAAGCTGATTTAAAAAGGTATGATTCCATTTACGTAATATTCTTGAAACGACAAAATTATAGAGATGGAGAACATGTTAGGGGTTGCCAGAAATTATAGTAGGAGAAGCGGTGACTGTGACTACAAAGTGTAGCAGGAGGAATCTTTGTGGTGGAGAAAAAGTTAATTGTGGTGATTACACAAATTTAAATGTGTTAAAATTGCACAGAATTATATACACAGACTCAGAAATCAGTGCATGTAAAACTGATGAAATCTGGATAAGGCCTGTGGATTGTATTAGTGTCAATATCTTGCTTTTGATACTGTATTATAGTTATCTATTACCATTTGGGAAAACTGGGTGAAGGGTACATGGAACCACTCTGCAAATTTTTTTTTTTTTACAACTTCTGGTGAATCTGTAATTATTTTTAAATGAGTATAATACAATGAGATAAGTCTGAAGGACTACGAATATTTTAGAACTCGCACATTTCCATATTATGGAATATAACTACATCTTTAATATGGAAAACAGACAAAATACAAAAAAGCCTACATTATTGTTCATCATAGAAATGTAAATGAAAATAGGCCAGCACGGTAGCTCACGCCTGTAATGCCAGCATTTTGGGAGGCCCAGGTAGGCAGATAGCTTGAGCTTAAGAGTTCAAGACCAGCCTGAGCAACATGGTGAAACCCTGTCTCTACCATAAATAAATAAATAAACAAACAAGCCGGGCCACAGTGGCATGCGCCTGTAGTCCCAGCTACTTGGGAGGCTGAGGTGGGAGAATCACTTGAGCCCAGGATGTCGAGGTTGCAGGGAGCTAAGAAGTTGCAGTGAGCCGAGATCTAGTCACTGCATTCAGACCTGGCAACAGAACAAGACCCTGACTCAAAAAAAAAAAAAAAAGAAAGAAAGAAAGAGAAAGACTATGAGTTCATCATAGCTGCATATAGTACATTTCCAAACGCAGAGAGGTAAACCAAAAAGGTTTGTTGCTTAAGTGTCTATATTAGGATTCAACCAAAGGGTCAGAACCAGTAGGAAGTTATAAACACACACACACACACACACACACACTCCTACATTCTCTGTTCATTCATTCCTTTGAAGCTATTGTCTTAGACGATTGTGGTGGTGGCTAAGTAAATGCAAAATCTGTAGGGCAGGCAGTCAGGAAGGGAAGATCAGGACCAGGCTGGAACCAGTGGACCAATGGACACCGGCCAAAGGTGTCATCCATCCATAGGCGAAATTTTCTTTCTCTGACGTACTCAGCACCCTCAGTCCTGATTGAAAGGCTTTCCAACTGATTCCGTCAGGCCCACGTAGATTATCCAGGATTATCTCCCTAACTTTAAGTCAACTGATTAGGAGCTTTAATTACATCAGCAAAATACCTCTAGAACAACACCTAGATTGGCATTCGATTGAATAACTCTGGACTATAGCCTAACCAGTGGACACATGGAAAAACCACACCAACATCACAAACGACCTGTGCTGGCAACTGAATAAATGAATTCTGTTAATAGCCACCTTGGCTTTATTATTACAGGTAATTCAAGCACAAGCGACATAAATCAATAGCGGCTGCGAGTTGATGTATGAGAGTCCCACTTTGGAACTTCAGAGTTTGGAAGGGGCCATGAAAAGCTTAGTCTGTATTTCAGCACAGCCGAGGCATCTGCACCTAGTCCTCTCTAGCGCTCCGCTGGGCTGAGGCGTCTCGGCAGTGGCGCGCCCAGCTGGACCGGAGGGAAGCCCACCTGGAACGCTGCGCCGCGCGTGCGGGAGCGGCGAGTGGGCGGGGCGTCGAGGCGGCGGGTGGCGACGGCGCTCAGCCCGCCAGAAGAAGCCGCGGCGGGCAGACGGCTGGGAGCCGCTCCGGTAGGGCGAGCGCGGCCGGCGGTGGGTGGGAGGAGAGGTTGGGGGAGGAAGGAAAGGGAAGAGGCGGAGCGTGGGAGCGCACAGTGTCAGGAATACAATAGTGCTCCGCGCCGCCTCAGCCGCTGCCGCCGCCCAACCGCCTGCCCAGCGCTGAGGCCTGACGGGCCGGGCGGACCAGGGCCGAGGGCGGGAGCTGAGGCGTGGGGGGCGGCCCCGGCGGGGGGCGGGGGCGAGGAGGGGATTAAGGGGCAGGTGCGAGGGAGGGAAGAGAAGAAAGCGAGCGGTTAAGGGGGCGGTTACCACTCCGACTGGACTCGCCCGGCACATTGCCGGGCCGCGGCGTGGAGCCGTGCAGGAGCCCCGAGCAAGCTGCACGAAGGTAGGCGCCGCTGAGGCCAGACGCGGCGCGGGCGAGGTTGTGGGCGTCGCGCCGGGTGGGCGGCGGGAGCGGCGGCCTCCGGGAGTGGAAGCGGGCGGCGCGGAGCGCACAGTCCCGGCCTGGCCTCGCCGCGCTCCGGGTCGCTCTGGTTCCACATCGTGGTCGCCTCCGGCGTCCCCGGCGCCTTGGGGCCGAGAGCGTGTGTGGGCTGAGGTAAAGTGCCTGGTGGCCCCTCTGCCGGCCCGGGCAGTGCCTGGTGGCCCGGGCGGGGGGGCGGGGGCGGACGCGCGAGCTCGGCCGCAGCTCCCGGCTACACCGGGCAGGAATTGAGCGCCATAACTGTTGCGGCTCTTTCCTCCGGTGCCCCCTCCTGGCGCCCCCTCCTCTGTCCCTGCCCTTTGCCTGGGTTCGGGGCTGACGGGGCCAGACCCGAGGCGGGAGGACCTGCTCTGTCTGCCGCCAGGGGTCGGATGCTCCAGGGAGCGAGGGCGCGCCCTGGCTGTTTCAGATGTTGGGGGGCGGGAAGAACCGAGTGCCTGGAGAGGGGAGGACGAGCGGTGCTGGGAGCAGCGAGGTAACCCGGGGAGCCCGGGATGCCCACCCGGCGGGAGCGGGAGCGCGGGCACCCAGCGGGCCGGCGAACTTTCCCTCCCGCTGGCGTCATTGTTCGAACTGCAGGTCCTTGGCCGCCGAGCGCCGGGCGGTCCCGGGGTGGGAAAATCATGAGGGCTTTGCTAGTTTTTCCGGAAATTTTCCCACCGTTGGGCACTGCAAAGTTAACTTTTCTCCCGCTCTTTAGTTCGTTTTATTCCCTCCTCCCCGGGGGCCGTAGATTTTGTTTTGTTTTTTTTTTTTTTAATAGTCTTCAATCTTTTTCTCCCGCTTTTCAGAGCAGAGCCAGTGATTCGGTGGAGTCTGGCTTTAAATTGCACAGGGCAGCCTGCGTTTATTATTTGTGGGGAGGGGGTGGCGGGATCTCGAGTGAGTGGCCACAATGGTGGTATGTGGAGGCATGTTTCAAAGTTTTTATCGCTGTGCAGCCCTGGGACACATGTAGCTACTAGGGGATTTGGCAAGAAACTTGTTTGGCCGCTTCTCCGACTTTGAGTTGCAAGGAAATCCGTGGCCTCAGATGTGCGCGAGTTGTTTGTGTGTGTGCGCGCGCGCCGTGAGATGCGTTTGTCTATGAAGCTTGAGGATGAGATTCCCCCCTCCCGCCGTCTGATTGTGTAAGAAGTCAAAACCGTGTTGAAGGTGATTCCAGTGGTAGCCTGGAGGGAAAGGCGACCTCATTCCCTGTGTTCAGTCTGATAAAGTGAACTGCTGCTCTCCAAACTTAGGAAGTAATGAAAAGTAATTTAGGTAAAAACTGGTTGCACAACATCTTTGCTTAGTTTAAGCAACCCAGAATCCACTTTCCCAGACCAGTTCGTCTCTTTAATACTTTCCCTGCAGCCACTTCTTGTCAGTCTAGGCTGGGAGAGGGTAAGAGTAGGGCTGAGAGAGGAGTCGGTCTGAACAAAGCATTGTGCTTTTATTTAGTTTAATACTTCCAAAACATCTGTAGACAATGGGAATGTGGATCCCAGCCTCTGTACCCTTTGAGTGATGTGGTTCTCATGCTTTTGTAGCATCATGTGATTACTCTTTGGATAAGTGAAAGAGATTTTTTTTCTTTTTCCTTTAACCTAGGAGTATTCTACCTTCATAACATCATTTTCTCTTTCATTTAAAGTGAGCTCTGAGCTTAAATACTTAAACTGTAATAGGATAATACCCTCTTTTCAAGGATTACCTGAGATCTTTGAGAAGTGCTTCAGTGCCCAGCGTGTATTCAACTCTCAATCGATGTTAGCCACCATCATTGCCACCTTTTCTCCAGTTGTGCTCTTCTTTACGCTTTTGTTTGCTAGAGAATAGCTTTTAACCCAATATTGTTGCCTTGCATTTTCTGTTCAGTCAATTCTGGAATACTCAGGGGTGCAAGTCTGGCTCTAGAATTTACACTTTCTCTCTCCCCTCTACTCTGAGTCATATTGCTTGCCCTCAGCAATGCGATGTGAATCTGGTCACAGGTAGAAAAAAGTAGAAAAAGGCTTCCCACTCCTCCCTGAAGTGTTTGTGACCCACCTGTGACCCACCTTCAGGCCGTAGGGGAGATTCCCAGGAGCAAGACAGGTGATGGTACAGGGCTGGCATCATAGCTGAGAAGTGTGGGTTGGTGAAAGTTAAAGAAGAAAGGGTATTGAATTGTAGGTTTAGTATGGTCCTCTCCTTTAATAATGCTTGTCTTTTCCCTCTCTTGTGTTCCACCAACTATAGCAACCATTTTTTCCCTAACCTACACAAAGCATCTTCTTTCTGCCCACTACTTTGAGGTCTGGCTGGAACTAGGCAAGTATTTTGGAGGAGGTGGGGGAGGTAGGAGGCATCAGGTGTTGGTAAAGACATGGCATTATGGAGGGCTCTCACAAACCTTGATCAGAGACAGAGACAGTCCAAAAATGAAGTTGAACATTATCATGGGACATAATGCACCTACCTCCTCATGGGGCTTACACAAAAGGAGCCGAGAAGATAGAGGTAATATGCTGTCTCACATTAAGAAAATCTCTCATTGAGGTATAATTTACTATGATCTTGACTTGCTCCACAATATAGGTGAGAAGTGAGTGACACTCATCTGGCACTCTCCTAACATGGGGACACTTAAATGCCTCACAAGTTTCTGTTGTTCCAGTTACAGTGGCTGGGAAAGCTGAAGCATTCTGGTTTGTGTGGTGGGGAGGATCTAGGATGAATGGGTAGAAGTGATGAAAGAATAAATGGGTACTAGCAAGTAAGTGGTCATTACAGACCAAATAATTACCACTTAGAGTTTTCTGTTTTCTGGAATCTTTGTGACTCCCCCATGGTTATTTTTGCCTTCTTCCTGTAGGTCTTTCCATAGACAATAGCAGCAAAGCTCTTACCATCAGAACTACCTCTGTGCTTTTCTTGGGAGAAAGTTAGAAAAAAAAGGACCCAGAAAAAACTTGCCTGATTTCATAGCAAGGCTTGGGAAAAGGAAGGTAAGAACTTAGAAGGCAGCCGACTGAAGAAAGTAAAGGTCCTGGTGTGGGGAAATAGTACTGGGGCTTTGACCAATAGGAGATACCTATGAGCTCATCGGTACTTTACAAGCAGCAAATAATTTAATCTTTGCCACAACCCAGGAACCATGGCTGTGCCTTGCTACCCAAGGAGCTACTTTTCCCTTGGCGTTGGCTGATGGTCAAGGAAACCCGAGCCTAGAATGTCTTTTTTTTTTTTGAAACAGCTGACAAGAAAATATGATACCAGCATGGCCAATACACTAGACTTTGTGCGTTGGAATCTTCTGAGACGCATTGTTTTCTAGATTTTAAAAACTTATTTTGATAATTACAAAATGTTGCAAGAATAGTACAAAGAACTCACTATATTCCCAATTGTTAATAGTTTGCTCTCATTTGCTTTATCACTTGTTCTTTTTGTTTCTTTTTCCAAACCATTTGTTAGTAATCACTGAGATGTATTATTTGTTCTTTCTTTCAAACCATTTGTTAGTAATCACTGAGAGATTGCTACTTATCAAGGGCATTCTGTCCAGAACAGTGGCTTGGGTGCAGCCACTGAGTATAGCAGAACAGTGGTGGTGAGGCAGGGCCCCAGAGGTAGAGCAAAGTATACCTATAGCTGTGAAGCACACATTTGTAAACCGTGTAGAATCTCTAGGACTAGATTTAGAAATCATAATCAATTGTAAAAGTGGTTAAGATAAACCCCACTTTTCTCGCGATTCTTGTCAAGTTTGTTCTTAACTATGTCAAACTTTAATATTGTTAATGAAAATTCACTCCACTCACCAACTTTGCAGCAATAATATATTCTCCAACATTTTCATTTAATTCATTCAGCAAACATGTATTGAATACCTTCTGTTTGCTAGGGGTATAAGAGGTGAAAGATAATCATCCCCTTTACAGCTCAACTTCCAGTGGAAAGGAATTAAGTCATCTTCTTACAGTCAGGGGGAAGAGGGCTCTGCTGAAGGGGTTCACAGGGAGTGAGGGGAGCACCATCCTGGTTAAGGATCTGAGGAGTAGGGAGTCATTTGGGATGGATGTAACTATGAAGATCTATCTTCTCTGAGGCCTACTCTTAAATGACAAGGTTCATGAGTTAGGGAAGCCTTTGGTGTTATATACCAAAATGAGATCAGGCCAACTTGGTTTCAGTCCTATCTCTACTACTTTGCTCTTGGCCAGTTACTTCTCTGTGCCTCAATTTCTTTGACAAACCATATCTCTGAGGGTAGTAGTGAGAATTAATTGATGCTCTGTAAACATTCATTTCATCATACTCTACAAAAATGCAGTATATGGGGAAATTGCATGAAAAGTAATCGGTATTAAGGTGGGATCCAAGAGGGGGTGTTACTGTTTTTTCAACAAATAAATACCTAATTGCAGTAAGAGCTATGATGGAGATTATTATATAGGATAATAACAATAGCAGCAATGATTTCTTAAACATTTCCTGTGTGCTGAGTACAGTGCTAAGTGCTTAACTAACAGAGGATCTCTCTCTGAGGTGTGAAGGTGAAGCAAAGGTAACTTGCCCAAGCTCACACAGCAAGTATGAGGTAGAATGCCCCTGTGAGGGAGACCAGCATGGTGCCCTGAGCCTTGAGAATGAGCAGGAATGAGCTAAGTGTAGGTTAGAGAGAAGTGATTGCCAGGCAGGGGTAGCAGCAAGTGTTATGAGAGCACTGAGGTGGGAGAGAGATGTGGAAAGGATCCACAGAGGTTTGACTAGGACCTGGGGAAAGAGAGAAGAGGTAGGCAGGGGAAGATTGACAGGGCCTTACGGGACCTCATTAAGGAGCTTGTGTTTTATTCCAAGTACAATAGGAGGTTGCTGGGAAGTGTTTTCTCCCTCTCTCTCTCTCTCTGTCTGTCTCTGTCTCTCTTTCTTTCTCTCTCTCTCTCTCTCTCTCTCTCTCTCTCTCTGTGTGTGTGTGTGTGTGTGTGTGTGTGTGTGTGTGTTTAATTCAGAAAAGCATATAGTGAGTCCTAAACAAAAATGGTTTAAGAAAGTCATATCCCCTTCAGTGTCCGACCTTGCGATCCAATAGAGGCAATATCTCTGGACCAAATGTGTGGGTCTTAAACAGTTTTTATTGACTACCATTAACATGGCTAAAAAGAGTTGCTATGATGCTGGAAGAAGCTGTTCCTTCAGAATGCTTCTAGAAGGAGGTTTAATTAGGCTCATATAGCTTATGCTTTTTAGGTTGCATTAAGGGAGCTCTTTCAGCTTTCACTGATCCCTGTCACATGGGGAAAAAGTAGAATTGAGAGAAAATGTAATTCCTGGAAACCTGAGTTGTTGTTCAGTGTTAGAAATGGAACTGTCGAGTATAAGACTTTGGTTTAAATATATCATGATAAAGATACTTCAGTGACTAAATGGAAATTTTTTATGTTTTTTGTTTTTTGCATGTGTGTGCCATCTGTGATGGCAGACAGCACATTTGTTAGAATCTGGGAAGACTTAAGTATTTTTTCAATACTTATATATTTATTTATTCTCATACAGGTACTGGAAGTTTTTCTGTTTGAAACTATTTCTTATCTACAGAGTAAACTTCACAGGAGGAAAACCAGTGTTCTATTCCCCTTCCCATAAGTACTGGGCCACAAACATATTTACTTTTAAGTAGCCTGTGTCAATTAGCTTTTTGGGGGAGGGTGGTTAGCTGATGATCTGGGATAGCCTTGCTTACATATCTGGTGGTTGGCAGGCAGGTTGGTCTAGGAGCCCCTAAGCTGGGATGGTTTATCTCCACTCCATGTGATCTGCCCTCCAGCTGACTAGCCTGGACGTGGTGGCCTCAAAGTCACGAAGAGTAGCAAGTGAGAGCAAGCACCAGTGCACAAGCACTTTTCAAATGTTTACTGTGTCACATTTGTTATTGTCCCATAAGCTAAAGTGTGGAAGTGCTTCTGTGGCCAAGTCCAGGGTCATTGTGGGAGGTGACCATTCAAAGGTGTGGATACAGGGAGATGTTAAAAAATTTGGGGCCATTACTGCAATAATTCATAATAATTAGTAATAACTGTAAGCTCTTAACTTTTGATAAATCTTTGTTAAACACCCATTTCTGAATGTAGTGTATTCTAGAGACTAAGTAATGTGATTGTGCCATTAGTAACACCTCTTCCACCAACTGTGGAATGGAGTGATGGTTTTTCTAGGAAGAGGCCAAAGGGAGACAGTGTGGTTTTGGACACAGCTATTCTTGTGAGTGGCTTAACTGCTTCCTGATCTTGTGTGGCTATTATCTAAGTAGTCCCTAGATTTCCTCAACCTTCCATTCAAGCATTATCATGAAAACCCTAGCATGTTAGACTGTACTACCTTTTGTGGTCAAGCAAAAAGACTGTTATTTGGGAACCACTACCACCTAAGAGATGAAAGAAACATTTGTGGTCTTTCCTTGGAACCTTTATGTGATTTATAATTTGTACCTAGGAGAGGAAATCCTTATTTGAGCATTGGTAATAAGGACAAGGGATTCTCTGTAGATATATTTTATTTGGTCAGGATTTAAAAATCTTCCTGTGGTTGCAGTGAAAAATCCAGCATTGTATTGTGAAGTGAGTGGCCAGGAATTACCAATCTGGAGCATCAGCCTTTGACCTTTGCTTGTGAAGCTCTCAGAAGTAACACTTTCCACATAACTGAAATAGGCTTTACAACAGCTTGTGGACTGAAATATGTTACATGAAAATGCAACTGGACCCTAGGAAGTATGTGTGGGAAACTATACAAGGCTCATTTTGTATGTCTTAGAGATGTACATTCCTCCAGAAAATTGCCTGGTGATAGAATCTTAGCTTTTCTTCTTTTCTCCTAGGATAAAAATTAAAAATCTCTGACATTTTAAAAGTCAGTGACTTGAAAGAGCAATCAAAATTTATAAACACACACATCATTAAACCCCGAAAACATTTCCAGGAATTTATTCAACAAACATTTGCATATTAATTGGAGTATTGCTTGTAGTAGCAAAAGATTGGTAATATCCTAAGGGTCAATCAAGGATATTGAAGACACTGATAGTTTTGGAGCATGCATGACCAAGCAGGTAGAGGGTGAGAGGGAGACTTTTCACTACATAAACTCTTATATATGCCTTTTGAATTTTAAGCAATGTTAATATATTTTCTTATTTTAAAAGTTAAATACATTTTTTAAAGAGATGATAAATAGTAATATGAATCCTATCCAAGTTGACCTGATCAGAGCTATCCCGTTAAAAAAAAAAATCTAGCCAGTTTTCCCCCTATAAATGCTTTACAATAGTGTACTTCTGAATTTTTAACTATAGTTCTGCCTTTTCCAGAATGTCACATGAGTGGAATCATACAATATGTAGACTTTTTTGGTCTGTCTTTTAGTGGATTCATCCATATTATGTGAATGAATAACCTATTCCCCTTCGGGTGAATGGATATCCATTGTATTTTGTTCATTCACCTGTTGAAGGATGACTTGGTTGTTACTAGTTTTTTGGTGGTTATGAATAGAGCTGTGGTAAACATTAGTGTACAGATCTCTGTGTGGACATAACTTTGCAGTTTATTGGGGTAAATATGTAGGAATGGGATTAGTGGATTTTTCTCTGACAGAAATTACCAAACTATCTTCCAAAGTGCTTCTACCACTTTATAGTCTCTCCTTCCATGAAATATGAAGTATGTATCAAGGTTCATCTTCCATGTATGGATGTCTAGTTGTCCCAGCACCACTTGTTGAAAAGACTATCCTTTCTCCATTGAATTGCCTTTGCATATGTGTCAAAAATCAGTTGACTGTGCTTCTGTGGATCTATTTCTGGGCTCTCTGTTGCATTGATCTATGTATCTATCATTTCTCCATTAACACACAGTCTTGATTACTATAGCTTTATAAGTAGTCTTGAAATCAGACTTTTAAATCAGACTCTGGCTTTTTAAAAAGTTTTCTCTCGGGGTATTCTTAAGTTAATTAAAAACAATTTTTAAAATAGAAATGGGGTCTCACTATATTGGCCAGGCTGATCTCAAACTCCTGGCCTTAAGCAGTCCTCCTACCTTGGCCTCCCAAAATGCTGGGATTACAGACATGAGCCACCACCTCTGGCCTCTTTTGCTTTTTAAGAGACAGGGTCTTGCTCTGTCACCTAGGCTACAGTGCAGTGGCCCCATCATAGCTCAATGCAGCCTTGAACTCCTGGGCTCAAGTGATCCTCCTGCCTCAGTCTCCTGAATACTGGGGCTATGGGCACATGCCACTATGCCCAGCTATTTAAAAATATTTTTTTGTGTGTGGAGATAAGGTCTCGGTATGTTCCCCAGAGTGGTCTTGAACTCCTGCCTCAAGTGATCCTCCTGCTTTGGCCTCCCAAAGTGTTGGAATTATAGGTGTGAGCCACTGCACCTGACCTGGCTTTTTTTCTACTTTTTCAGAATTGTAGTGATAAGAGAGGACATCCTTAACTTGTTCCAATCTTGGAAAGCATTCCATCTCTCACCATCAAGTATGATATTAGTTGTGGGACTTTTTTTTTTTAATATACTCTGTTGTGCAGAAAAGAGTTAACATAGCAGGCCTGAGGCTGCCATCTTTAGAAGGCCGACGTGCACGATTGGCTTTTCAAGTGTTTAAACAGAAAACATTATATTCTACCTTCATTTATTTCTTTTCCAATGTTCTTCATTTCTTTATGGTAATCCACTTTCCTACCTTGATCAGTTTTCTGACTGAAGAATTCCCTTTAGCCTGTCTTTTGAGGGCAGATCTGCTGGCAGTAAATTCTCTGTTTTTGGTTGTCTGAGAATGTTTTTATTTTCCTTCACTCTTGAAAGGACACTTTTGTGGGTTGACAGTTTTTTTTTCATCTTTCAACATAGTACTCCACTATTGCCTTGCTTACATGGTTTCTGATGAGAAGTCTGCTGTAATTCTTTTTTTTTTTTTAATGCCTTAAGTTCTTGGATACATGTGCAGAACGTGCAGGTCTGCCACATAGGTATACATGTGCCATGGTGGCCTGCTGCACCCATCAACCCATCACCCACTTTAGGAACCTCTTCCAATGCTATCCCTCTCCCAGTCCCCCATGCCCCGACAGGCCGTGGTTTGTGATGCTCCTTTCCCTGCATCCATGTGTTCCCAGTGTTCAACTCCCACCTGTGAGTGAGAACATGCGGTGTTCGGCTCTCTGTTCCCACATTAGTTTGAGGCTGCTGTAATTCTTATCCTTGTTCCTCCATAGTTAATGTCTTTTTTCCTCTGACTACTTTGAAGATATTCTTTTTGTCTTTGGTTTTCCACAGCTTGAATATGATATGCCTAAATGCGGCTTTTAAAATCTTTTCATATTTATACTGCTTTGTGTTCTCTAATCTATGGTTTGTTGTCTGTCACTAATTTTGGAAAGTTCTCAGCCATTATTTCTTCAAATAATTCTTCTATCCTGTTCTTGTTTTTCTCTTTCTGGGATTCCAGTTATAAGTGTGTTATACTGTTTGTTATTGCCCCACCGTTCTTGAATGCTCTTCAGTATTTTCACTCATTTGTCTCTTTAATTTTTGTTGACTGACCAATAAGCTTGATCTTTAGGCTCACTGATTCTTTCCTTCACTGTGTCAAGTCTACTATTGAGCCCATTGTTTTACTGTGTGTGTGTGTTTTTTTTAATTTCTAGCATTTCCCTTTGATTCATTCTTTTTTGTTTGTTTGTTTAGTTAACATATCCATCACCTTCAACATTTATAATTTCTTTGTAGTGCTAACATTTCCAATCATCTTTTCTAAGCAAACTTGAAATACACAATACATTGTTATTAGCTATAATCATACTACTGTGTAATAGAGCACTAGAACTTACTGTTCCTATCTAACTGACCAACCTCTTCCCATCTTCCCTCTGCCCTCCCCATCCTCTGGTAACCACTATTTTATTCTCCACTTCTATGAGATCAATGTTTTTGTATTCTATATAAAAGTAAGATCATATGGTATTTGTCTTTCTGCACCGAGCTTAATTCACTTACCACAGTGTCTTCCAGATTCATCCATGCCACTGCAAATGACAGGATTTTATTCTCTTTTTATAGTTTCTATCTCTTTGTTGAAATTGTCTCGTCTTGCATATTGTCTACTTTTTACATTAGAGTCTTTAAGATATTAATCATAGTTCTTTTAAATTTTGTTTCTGATGGTCTCAACATCTGCATTTATTGAGTCTGGATTTAATGATTCTTTTGTCACTTGGAATGTTTTCTTACCTTTTGTTATGCCTCCTAACTATGCTGAAAGCTGAACATGGGCAGGAGACACTTAGGTAAATATTTGATACGTTTGGAGAAGAACATGTTTATGGGGATTTGTATTAATCTGGTCAGGAGTTGGCTTGTGTTTGGTTTTTGTGTTTTTGTTTTTGAGACAGGGTCTCGCTCTGTCACCCAGGCTGGAGTACAGTGGTATGATCATGGCTCACTGCAGCCTCGACCTCCTGGGCTCAAGTGATCCTCCCATCTCAGTGTCCCAAGTAGCTGGGACTATAGGTGTACTTCACCATGACCAGCTGATTTTTAATATGTTTTGTAGAGATGTGGTTTCACCATGTCGCCCAGACTAGGTCTCAAACTCTTGGGTTCAAGTGATCTGTCTGCCTTGACCTCCCAAAGTGCTGGGATTACAGGTATGAGCCACCACGCCCAGCAAGAGTTGACCTGTTTGATGTTGGTTTTGTTTTGTTTTGCTATGGGTATAGAGATTGACTTTCTTTCTTTCTTTTTCCTTCCTTCCTTCCTTCCTTCCTTCCTTCCTTCCTTCCTTCCCTCCCTCCCTCCCTTCCTTTCCTTTCCTTTCTTTCCTTCCTTTCCTCTTTTTTGAGACAGGGTCTTGCTGTGTCACCCAAGCTGGAGTACAGTGACACAATCATGGCTCACTGCAGCCTCAACCTCTCAACCTTCTGGGCTCAAGCAATCCTCCAACCTCAGCCTCCTGAGTATCTGGGACCACAGGTGCATGCTGCCATGCCCAGCCAATTTTTAATTTTTTTTTGTAGAGATGGGGTTTCCCTGTGTTGCCTAGTCTGTTCTTGAATTTATAGGTTCAAGCAATCCTCCTACCTTGGCCTCCCAAAGTGCTGAGATTACAGGCATGAGCTACTGTGCTCCACCAGGCACCAGAGATTTCTGAATTCTCTAGTGATGCATTCATTTTGACTCTTGTTTCGCTTTGGGTTTTTACTTTGTGCTGCTTTCCAAGAGCTATCTTTAACAAGTCTCCCAGTTGTATTCTATTGTTATTAACCATGGAGCTGGTTTGCAAAGTGGTAGTTGGTGGCGAAGGAGTGAGTTCTCTGATGATCTGATTAAACCTTACTTAGACAGGTAGGTACTGGAACCTGGATCTTGAGTGTGTACTTGGCAAGATTTCCTTTTCCTCCTCCTGGACTGGAGCTTTTATTTTTCCCATGTTCCTTTACCCTAGCTATGGTGGGTATCCACCAGTGTTCTCCAACCGTGGGTTTCAAGTCTTTCCCCCTGAAGACTAAGAGTTTTTGTTCTGTATTGCAGTTTGATACAAGATTGCTAGCTGTGCAATCTTGAGTGATAAAGGGTACTGTTTTCTTCAGCCAGCCAGCCAGCACCATGGTGGGAGCTTTCGCTGAGATTTTTCCCTTATCTTCCTTGTGAGAGCCTGGTGGAATTCCTGTAGGAGAAGCTTGTAAGAGTGCAGGAACCCCTTACAGGCTTCACACTCTCATGCCTGCTCATACTGCAGTAATTTGTCAGAACTTCTAGTTTGGTCTTCCTACAAGTTTATATGCTCAGATCCTGTGTCTTCCTGTGGATATGTGTCTTTCCATATATTGGGATTGTGGGATAGGGTTTGTCCTAGGACCTCAATTCTGTCATATGTTGAAGAAAAGGAGTTGCTTTTCAGTTTGTCTAGCATTTTTCTTGTTGTGAGAGTGGAGATGATAACTTCCCAGTGCTTTGTATGTCCAAGCTGAAACCTGAAAGTTTTAATCTATATAAATGTCTAATGCAGTTCATGGCACATAGAAACTTAGTACAGGTTAGTTTTCCTTTATTTTTATTTTTCTTACTCTCTTGAATTTTATGGTTTTATGGCTAGGGAGACAGAATAATTGATTCTAGTTTGGTTTTTGTTTTAGGCTTAAAATACCTCTACACAACTTACGTTATATGTTTGTCTCGCTCACTTAATTCAATGTATGCCTTTGTAGTTTTTGAATATGTCATTAGCACTCAGTAATTTGCATCACTCAAAATTAGAGCATAATTTTGTCTATTTAGATTATAGAGTTTGTTAGTGACCATGTTTTTGTCATTTTTGTTCTCCATATTGCCAGGTGCCGTTCGCTTCAGCAGACATTTGTTGAGTGCCCACTGTGCTATGAGTGAGGCACTAGGTATTGAGTAGAATACAAACCTGACTTGGTAAGTGGAATAACCAAGGGGTCCCCAAGGGCAGTGGAAACCCTATGGAGGGAAGGATATTACAACTTGCAAAATATCTCCATTTCATCTAGAAGGATTTTTTATTCTTTTAAGAATTTTATTTTTATACTAATGATACATGAGTGCATCCTAGCAAAAACTGAAAAATCATAGAAAGAGCCATGGTTGTTCTTGATATTCTCATCCTATCAATGTTCTTGACATTCTCCTTTCCAGGGTTAATTTTGATTACTGTTTCTGTTTGTACAAATTGTTATGTGAAATGTTATGCCATCTAATAATTTAGTAAAATACTTTTATTTTTAAGGGAATAAGCTCTCAAATTTAACTTTTAAGGAATGCTTAAAGAGATGACTATTATTCAGTGGGGATGTATGGCCCAATAATGGTTCTTTGTTTCACCTTATAGTATAGCTATCTTAATTTTTAAATCCTATTAGTGGTTAGTGGAAGTGTTGTAGTAAATGGGAAACACAGAAATTAGCACTGACCAAAAAAAATGACCTATTGACTTTTTTTTTTTTTTGAGAGTCAGGGTCTCACTCCATCACCCAGGCTGGAATGCACTGGCACTATCATAGCTAACTGCAGCCTCAAACTCCTGGGCTCAAGTGATCCTCCCACCTTAGCCTACTTAGTAGCTAGGACTACAGGTGTGCACCATTACGCCAAGCTAATTTTCAAAGTTTTTTTTTTTAAGAGATGGGACCTTACTATGTTGCCCAGGCTGGTTTTGAACTCCTGGGCTCAAGCAGCCCTCCTGCCTCAGCCTCCCAAAGTGCTGGGATTATAGGCCTGAGCCACTGCACCTGGCCTATTGACTTAAAAAAAAATGGTATAGTAGGATGGACTTTTTTGGGGTTATGTATGGTTCTGTGGATTTTTTTTAAGACAAGGTGTCACTTTGTTGTCCAAGGTGGAGTGTGACAGTTGTGGCTCACTGTAGCCTTGAACTCCTGGGCTCAAGAAATCCTCCCACCTCAGCCTCCTGAATAGCTAGGTCTACAGGCACACATCTCCACACCCAGCTAATTTTTTAGTTTTTTTGT
Source organism: Plecturocebus donacophilus (assembly GCA_004027715.1). NCBI lineage: Eukaryota > Metazoa > Chordata > Mammalia > Primates > Pitheciidae > Plecturocebus > Plecturocebus donacophilus. Next base: position 20,340 of record PVKP010016432.1, read on the forward strand.
AGAGATGAGGTCTCACTGTGTTGCCTAGGCTGGTCTTGAACTCCTGGGCTCTAGTCATCCTCCCACGTTGGCTTCCCAAAGTGCTGGGATTACAAGCGTGAGCCACCCCATGCCTGACCCGGTTCTGTGGATCTTTAATACATATATAGATCATTTCAACCACCACCACAATCAAGGTGCAGAACAGTTCCATTACCCCAAAAAATTCCTTTGTGCTGACTCTTTAATCATACTCTCTTTCCACCCTAACCTCTGGTAGCCACTAATCTGTGTTCTGTCACTACAGTTTTGTCATTTTGAGAATGTCACATAAATGGAGTCAAACTGTATGTAATCTTTTGAGTCTTGTTTTTCTCTTTCAGGGTAATGCTTTTGAGATTCATTCAAGTTGTGTATATCAATGGTTTGTTCCTTTTTATTGCTGAGTAGTATTCTATTGTCCAAATATACCACAGCTTGTTTAATCATTCACCAATGGAGGGCATTTGAGTTGTTTCCAGTTTTTGGTGATTGAATATAGCTGCTATAAAAATTCATATACTTGTGTTTGTGTGCATATAAGGTTGCATTTCTCTAGGGTAAATACCTGGGAGTAAGATTGTGAGAATTATACTACCGTTCATGGTAAAACTAGTTAGCTAGAGTTTGAATGCTAGAATGGATAGAGTAGCAGAGACCCAAGTTTGAATTCCACTTTTTTCTTTTTACTAGCTGTGCCACTTTGAATGAGTTTAACCTCTTTGTGCCTCAGTTTCCTCATTTGTAAAATGAAGTTAACCACTGGTACTGTTGTGTGGAATAAATGACATATTAAGGATAAAATGCTGAGCAATGTATGACATACTAAATATATTATTATCTCATGTTTGATAGAACCTTTTTTATGAGAAACATTCATCTTTGATGAATTAAAGTGGAAAAATAAGTAATCTATAAGTGTGGTGTGTTTGGTAGGCAAGCCTTCAAAATATGCTGTCTGTGGGGAAAATTTTAGAAGTCCTCAGTGGTGAAAAGGTTTAGGAACATAGATGTATGAGAGTCTCGTATAACGTCCACAGGTTGGACTACATTGCTATATTTCATGTAAGAAGCTGCAAAAAGTAGCTCAGAATCAGTGAACACTTACTGAATGCTTGCTATATTATATACTAAGTCTCAACCTAGGTACCCTTCAATTGTATAAACCTGAGTACCTCCCCACAAAACATACTTTGTATAATCACTAAACTTTATTTTTATACTTTTTTTTTTTTTAAAGCTAACTGTTGAGGATGCTGACAAGGCCTGATTTCTTGGAGTTTCCATGATATTAGCCATCTGTGAATTCTCAAATTTTATCTTAAAACACATCTTTTTACAAGAAATCCCTCTTTTTTTTTCTTTGAGACAGAGTCTCACTCTGTTGCCCATGCTGGAGTGCAGTGGCACCACTGCGCCCAGCTAATTTTTGTATTTTTTTTGTAGAGATGGGGTTTCATCATATTGCCCAGGCTGGTCTCAGACTCCTGAGCTCAAGAGATCCACCTGCCTTAGCCTCCCAAAGTGATGGGATTACAGGTGGAAGCCACCATGCCTGGCTGAATTTCCCCAATTTTGAGGAACACATTGAGGTCGGAATTACAGAAAAACTCAGCATGCTCTCACTCAAGTCTTACCCTGGAGCACTATACCATTAGAAAATGCAGTGGAGACTCTTTATTGCATTAACTGCCACATGATATGGTCTGGCTTAGTCTGAGCAGGCACCAAGGGCAGAGAGGATATGTTTTCCTCCAAAATTTTTCCCTATCCTATGACGTATGCACGGAAAACTACCCATTCACTCACAAGGCAGTAGATGAAGTTCAGTATGTGCAATAAGGAGCCTAAATGTTCTTTTATTGTCTGTTCATCGTTTTGTAATGTTTTCACATGGTACAGTCCATCAACTGTGACATTTCTTTACCTGGGATTTCAGGAGAACTGAGTGGAACAAGAAGTCTTGAGCACATAATCTTAGAGATGTCATCTCTGGACTATTTCTGCACTGCCTTCCCTCCCTGGCACCATCAACAATCCAACACTCATATTTACCTGGAACCTTTCCTCACAGCAGGAACATCCTTCCCTCTTTGCCCTGCCAATCCTGCCTGGGCCAATTCTTCCAAATTCCTATAAATTCTGTCTCAGGGAGAGATTTCCCACTACCCCTAACTCTACTCTTTTGGATGCCATCCTTTTCTACATATTTCCTCATTAAGTCCTGTCTTTTCTATTCACTTTGGCACCTAATGCCATACTTCCTTACTCTGTGACCTGTTTGTATACGCGTGACTTGCAGGTATACAGCTAGGCAGTGATAGAAAACCCTCAAGTTCTCTGCATCTTATCTCCCACAAATACCTGAAGGAGACTTGCTACCTACTATTCAATTAATAAACCAAATGTTGATTATCATTTTGTGTAAAAAATTATATATAACATGTTCTTATTTGTG
>PVKP010016432.1:22915-48247 GCA_004027715.1 Plecturocebus donacophilus
TAGAGTCAGAGTCTCACCGTATTATGTAGGCTGGTCTTCAATTCCTGGCCTCAAGTGATCCTTTTGCCTCAGCCTCCCAAAGTGCTGAGATTACAAGTGTGAGCCATTGTGCCCAGCTGCATGTATCATGGTCTAATGGCCATATACTTCCTGTGGAAAACGATAGTTTAGGAAAGAAATATACATTTTGCAGATTGTCAGAACTGCTGCTTTGCCATGCTACCATTGTGAAAAATGTGGCTATACAGTCTGCCTGGGTAAAGTGTAGCTTCAGAGTATAGATTGCAGACAGCTTCTCCCTTGCTTCATTTTGGTTTCTAGCCTTCCCCATGATTCCTTGCCCACTTACAGTATTAACACCAGCAATTTTGTCTTTTCAAATGTAGACAAAACTTTTGACTATAAACAGCTGTATCCTACTTTTTCCACATGAAACTTATGCATGAGAGAGGTGTTTGTGTATGTGTGTGTTGAGCTTAAATTGAGCTCTCTCTAGGATAACTAATATAAATCCAGAAGAAACTTTTTTTCTTTCTTTATGTATTGGAAAGGTTAAGTTGCAAGAAGAAACCTTTTTAGACTTCTAAATAAACTTACTTGAAAGAGTTCCAATTATGCCCTTTAGCCTCTTAAGAAGACTCCATGTAGACACTTGCCTTTAGGGTAACTGTCTCTAGGCTGCTTTCTTCCCATAATCTCTGTGCCACCATATTCCAAGTCTGACTCAACTTCTGGACTGCTGTCCATAAAGATGCAGACTTGAAAGGCTTCTTCACTCTACCCTTGTTCCCCACCCTCACCACTAGGCTACCACTGGCCTCTGGCTCTGCACTGTACTCCACAGTAAGTAGTGTGTGTACTCCCTAGAACCTGACATTCAAGGTACCCCACACCCAATCATAATCTTTCCCACTATCCTTGACTCCTCTCAAATACTTTTATCTAGCCACTCTATCCAAGCATATTCACTAGAGTCTAAACATACCATGAGTCATTCTGACTGTCTGCCTCTACCTCAGTGTTCTCCACATTGCTCTGGGTTTGTTTCATCCTGTGTGTTCTTCAGGACCCAGGGAAAAGCTCATCTTTTCACCACAGTGGTTTCTTCCACCTCTGAAGCCCTATAGGACTAAATGTGTTCAACACTCACTTACCAAGATGGGGTGGTGTGGTAGAGTACTTCATGGCTACAGTGTCCTTTCATCTCTATATATACACTTAGAGTGCGACTTTGCAGATCTTCCGAACAAGAGGTGGAGTCTGTTTCTCTACTCCTTGAATCTGGGCTATCCTTGTGACTTGCTTTGGCCAGTAAAATATGGCACAAGTAACTCCAGATGACTTCTGAGCCTAGGTCTTAAGAAGTCTTGTAGCTTCCCTCTTGTTCTCTGTTCTGAGGCAACCACACGAGGAAACCCCAGCTAACCTGTTGGAGGAAGAGAAATGGTGTGGAGAAAGAGAGATCGATCCAGTCATCACCCAGCCATCAGATATGTGAGTGAAGCTTAGAACATTCAGCCCTAGTCACATTGCCAGATGACTGTAACCATATGAGGGACCCCAGAAAAGACCAGCAGAACAATCATCTAGCTGATCCTAGCCCAAATTGCTAACCCACAGAATTGTGAGCTAATAAAATAGTTATTATTATTTTGAGATGGATTCTCGCTCTGTCACCCAGGCTGGAGTGCAGTGGTGCAATCTCGGTTCATTGCAACCTCTATCTCCCAGGTTCAAGCAGTTCTCTGCCTCAGCCTCCTGAGTAGCTGGGATTACAGGCATCTGCCACCATGCCTGGCTAGTTTTTGTTTTTTTTTTTTTTTTTTTTTTTTTTTTTTGTATTTTTAGTAGAGACAGGGTTTCACCATCTTGACCAGGCTGATCTTGAACTTCTGACCTCGTGATCCACCTGCCTCAGCCTCCCAAGGTGCTGGGATTATAGGCATGAGCTACCACACCTAGCCAAATGGTTATTATTTTAAGCTACTAAATTTTTGGGTGAATTACATAGCAATAAATAACTGGACCGGGCGCAGTGGCTCACACCTGTAATTCCAGCACTTTGGGAGGCTGAGGCAGGAGGATCACGAGTTCAGGAGTTTGAGACCAGCCTGGCCAAGATGGTGAAACCCCATCTCTACGAAAAATACAAAAATTAGCCAGGCATGGTAGCATGCACCTGTAGTCCCAGCTACTCAGGAGGCTGAGGCAGGAGAATCACTTGAACCCAGCAGGCAGCTGTTGCAGTGAGCCAAGATTGCACCACTGCGCTCCAGCCTGGGCAACAGAGCAAGACTCCATCTAAAAAAAAATTCACACCTGAAAGGGCAGGGTTTGTACTGCTATATCCCCTGGGCCTACAGGGCATGACCATGGCAGGTTTTCAGTAAAAGACTGTTGTGGATTACTGTCATTGTGGTGTCACTCCTCTCTTTGCTTAATAGGCAAGTGAACTTCCCAGTCTTCTTGGCTCTCACAAAAGTTCAAAGCATGACCTCAACACATTCTTCCAGAATAAGACTTTGCAGTTATTCTTTGCTCCACTAGACCAGCATCCATTCATTTGCCCCCATCACAGCCCTATGAGAGACAGTTCATACACCCCACCTCAGCTCCATGTTGGATCCCTTCTACTTACTCTCATTTTGTAACTCTGTGGGGTCAACCCGTTGACCACTTCAGTGCCATAAAGCGCTTCCCAACTTCCCAGCCCTCTAACCATACTCTGAACTCTCACTATCTGAATCATACGTGCTTATAATTAGGAGGAACCTTAGAGATTGAGACACCCCTTCTAGTCATGAATGAGGAAAGGAAGCCCCAAATAAGAAATAATAATAAATGGCATATTCAAAGTCACATGGTAGCAGTATCAAGACTATAGCCCACATCTCATACAGATGGTTACCTAGTGGATTGCCTATGTTTTCTTATATCTTGTGCTTGGTTCATGTATGTGAAACCATGTCTTTAATGATTAAACTATGGGAATTCTTTGGAGGCAGGCATAATACCTTTTACTTCTGCCTTTTCTCACTTCCTGGCATATCTCCACTTAAAGACTATCCAGTGACTACCAGACACATCAGTCAATAAATACCTGTAGTTTAATTGACATTTTAAAAACAATTATGCATGGAACTTTTTAATATATTGTTTGTGATAGTAATTACAATAGTATATATTTGTCAAAACTTTAACTGTACATTAAAAAGGGTAAATTACATGTAAATTTTAAAAAGTGTAATCAGAGTAGTTATGCTAAAGAAATTCACTTATTTGATAAATATGGCTAAATATATAGGTAACATGTTACTATGTGAAAATAAATTTGGCCCTTTAAAATAAACTTGCACAAAACAGGCACTCTGTTAGTTTCCTTCTTCCTTGTACACAAATGCTTTATGATCACCAGTCAAGGCTGCTAAAGAAAGCATTCTTATACTAGGAGAGCTGGATCTGAGCTGACTTCTAAGATTCTATGATTGGTTTAAAAGTTAAATAAATGACTGTGTTAGAATCCCTATGTAAAGTAAAAATACAAAAGCACTACCACACTGTTCTAAAAGGTGGCCCCCTAGGACCTTAACTTTACTTTTAAAGACTTAGATACAAAATAAACCATTAGCCTCCTGTTAATAGAAATTACTTAAAACTTAAAGCAAAGGGATGTCTGAATATCCTTTCAGTGTCATACCGGAGCATTGGCTGACAGGCCCACCCAAGAATTATTTAGTTCTCTAGGAGATTGCATCTTTATTTGGCTCACTGTTCACTAATGATTAGAGTCAAGACCTTTTCAAGCAACATGTTAACTTACAGATTTTTGTCTGGTAGAGATGTAGAGTTTTCTGTTTGGTAGAAGAAAGTATACTAAAGACTACAGATTAACTTGCCTATAGGGCATAACCACTTTTCTACCTAATTTAGCAATTTTATTCGAGCATTCTTTCAGTGCATATAGATACCAAGACTCTCAAATATTCTTTGAATAAGCTTTAAATCCTGTTAGTTCCCTAATAAGTTAAATGTCTTTGACATAAGTTCAGTCTGTATTTGTATGAGTCATGTTTTTAATTTTGAAAATTATATTTTGACACCCAAACATTCTATAACATTGCCTGTGGGTCATGACTCATCCTGTACACAGTCCCTGAAATCCATTACTGACTATTGGTTTTGATGCTGTACCAGCACCTTGAAATAACTTTGTGATCATGCTAGTACCTGAAGAGGTCTTCACAGTAATAATTTTGGATGCCTCTGCAGGTACTCAAGAATACTGCAGAAAGACTTTCTGGGACTTCTCTCACAAAATGTGAAACTGATGTTCTTTCCTATCATGTTACTGTTCTGTCTATAAGCTGAGAGGATGACATTGTTTTAGGAGATCCACAGCAAACAGACTCACACAGGGCCTTTCTTGTTAAACACTATTTCTATAATCTGCCTTTTTTAGTAATGACCATAAAATAACTATATTGTAGCAATAAAAATTGATAAACTATCAGCTGCCTCAAGAATCTAGTAGCTTTGGCAAAATACACTGTAGCTCATGTATAGCCTTTTTTTCTCTAACAAATTTTAATACTTTTCATACTACTGAACATCATAATCAAATTAACAAATTCAGCTAATGGCCATTGTGTTGTGGGCACTGTGCTTGGCCCTGCACATCCCCATGTTCCCTCTCTCCTTTATAAAAACTAGCTCCACTGGTTCTTAATGTCAATCACTTACTTGCAGTTGTTCAGAATAAAAATTGAGAGCAGAGCCCAAACGGAGGGTTGCAATCTGCCTTGTCAGTACCCAAAGAACAAAAAATGGAGTCATGCAAAAGAGTGGAACTCTTTCACATTAACAAAAGCTTAGTTATATACAGTATAAGACCACTGCATATTAAATACACACAAATTTTAATATGCAGAGAAACAAGAACAAGTTAAAACATGGTTCACAAATTCTGGTATTTATTCTGAGTCAGCTTGACAACTTTATTGAAAGAAGCATGAAGCATCTTACAATAAAAGTTCAAACTCAGAAGTAATCCAGGTATGATTCCCATTCATACAAAAGGATCAAAGTATCAACTTCCTGTTCAGTATAGGGAATCCTCTGCAGAGGAAGTCTGAACCACAATTTTAAAATACCAGGGAGGATGGGGTGGAGTGGGTTGAGAACATGGAACAGGAGTGGAAGAAAAAATTTCAACCCACTTTTCCTGGTGATTATTTAAAAACAAAAAACCCACTCTTTAATGTTTCACAATAAAATGTTTTAAAAAATAATTAGCTCGGCCAACTTCTCCCCCAGGATGTAGAAAGCTGGAAGCAGTGTTGTTCCCATCCTTAAAATTAAAAAAAAATGCTGGACTAATTGCAAATTCATGACTTTTATAAAACCCATCAGGGAGAAGTATTTTGCTCAAGTTTTTGTTCAGAGAAGTATTTGTTCAAGTATTTTGCTTATTTAAGTTGGGTTCTTACTGTTGTTTTTGAGGTTTTTTTCCCTAATAGTCTGGGTAAAAATCCTTTGGTTATTTGATCTATCAGAAAATATTTTCTGTATGTAGCTTGGCTTTTCATTGTCTTAATGGTGTCATTCACTAAGCAAGATTTTAATTTTTTTTTTTTTTGAGTTGGAGTCTCACTCTGTTGCCCAGGCTGGAGTGCAGTGGTGCAATCTTGGCTCACTGTGACCTCTACCTCCCAGATTAAAGCGATTCTCATGCCTCAGCCTCCTAAGTAGCTGGGACTACAGGTGCACACCACCACACCTGGCTAACCTCAAGCGATCCACTCACCTTGGCTTCCCAAAGTCCTGGGATTACAGGTGTGATCCACTGTGCCCGGCCTTCTTCTATGTTTTATTATAAAAACTTGCTTATAAAAGTTTTATAACTTTATATTTACATTTATGTCTATTTTGAGTTAATCTTTGTAAATGGAGTGAGGTTCAGTTGAAGGTCTATTTTTGTGTATATGAATGTCTTTAATTTACTTTTACATCTTTGTTGAAAATTAGTTGCCTATATTTATGTGGGTCAGTTTCTGGACTCTCTTTTGTTCTGTTTTTTTTTTTTTTTTTTTTTTTTTTTTTTTTTTTTTTTTTTTTTTTTTTTTTTTTTTTTTTTTTTTTTTTTTTTTTTTTAAGGCAGAGTCTCACTCTGGCACCCAGGCTGGAGTGTGCAGTGGTTCAATCTCATCTCACTGCAACCTCTACCTCCCAGGTTCAAGCGATTCTCATGTCTCAGCCTCCTGAGTAGCTGGGATTACAGGTGCCCGCCACCATGCCCGGCTATTTTGTATTTTTAGTAGAGATGGGGTTTTGCCATGTTGGCCAGGCTGGTCTCAAACTCCTGACCTCAAGTGATCTGCCCGCCTCGACCTCCCAAAGTGCTGGGATTACAGGCGTGAGCGACCATGCCCAGTTTGTTGGTCTGTTTTTAAGCAGTTTGCCAATACCAAAATTCTTTTTAAAAAGTGTTTTTAGCTATTCTAGTTCTTTTGCTGTTCTTTGTAAATTTTAGAATCTGCTTGTCTCTGTGGCCTGTTAGGAACCAGGCCACACAGGAGGAGGTGAACAGTGGGCAAACAAGCATTGCTGTCTGAGCTCCACCTCCTAACAGATCAGCAGTTGCATTAGATTCTCATAGGAGCACAAACCCTATTGTGAACTGCTCATGTGGAGGATCTAGGTTGCACACCCCTTATGAGAATCTAATGCGTGATGATCTGAGGTGGAACGAACAGTTTCATCTGGAAACCATCCTCCCTTCCCCCATCCGTGAAAAATTGAAACCTGTCCCTGGTGCCAAAAAGGTTGGGGACCACTGCCGTGTTGTACAGGCTGGTACTTCCAGTATGATGTTGAATAAGAGTCATGAGAAGGGGGCATCTTTTTCTTGTTCTCCTTTAAGTCTTTCACCTTTTTGTTTTGTTTTGTTTTTTTGGAGACGGTTTCCCTCTGTCACCCAGTGCAGTGGCATGAACACGGCTCACTGCAGCCTTGACTTCCTGGGCTAAAGCCTTGACCTCCTGAGATTGCAGGTGTGAGACACCATGCCTGGCTGTTTTTCTTTTGTTAGACTTAAAGTGGTTGAATACATTGATTTTTTTTTTTTTTTTGGAGATGGAGTCTCACTCTGTTGCCCAGGCTGGAGTGCAGTGGCATGATCTTGGCTCACTGCAACCTCCACTTCCTGGGTTCAAGTAATTCTCCTGCCTCAGCCTCCTGAGTAGCTGAGATTACAGGTATGTGCCACCATGCCTGGCTAATTTTTGTATTTTTACTAGAGATGGGTTTTACCATGTTGGCCAGGCTGATCTTGAACTCCTGACCTCAGGTGATCTGCCCACCTTGGCCTCCCAAGAATACATTGGTTTTTGGACACTGAACCCAACCTGCCTTACATTTTTAGGATAAACCCCACTTGATTGAAGGATATTATTATTTTTACATATTGCTGTTAGATTTGCTAATATTTTGTTGGAGGGTGTTTTGGTCTGTAGTTTTCTCTTTTTGTACTCTATTGTCTGTGTTTAGTATTAAGGCTTCATAAGATGAGTTGGGAAAGCTTCCCTCTTTCCTTTCCCATATTCTGGAAGGATCCTATAGAAATTTTTTTTTTTTTTTGTAGTGTTTGTTGGAATTTGCCAGTAAAATCAGCTGGGTCTGGTCATTTCTTTTTTAAAAGGTTTTAAACTTTGAATTCAGTTTCCATAGTAGTTAGGGAGTATTCAGGTTATTTATTTCATTTTCAATGAGTTTTAGTGGTTTATGGTTTTCATGGGATTGCTCCATTTTATTTAAGTTGTCTAATTTATGTGTGTAGAGTTGTTCATAGTATCCATTTATTGTCCTTTTAATATCTGCACAATCTGTAGTGATATCCCCTCTTTTGTTCTTGATATTAGTAACTTGAGTGTTCTTTTTTTCTTTTCAGTTGTGCTAGAGGTTTGTCAATTTTGTTGATCTTTTCAAAGAACCAACTGTTGGCTTCATTGATTTTTCTGTTGTTTTTCTGTTTAGTCCTTTATCTTGACTATTTCCTAATCATCCTGCTTTGGATATATTTTGCTCTTCTTTTTATAGTTCCCTAAGGTAGAAGTGTAGATTGTTTTTTGAGACCCTTTTTCCTCCTAAAGGAGAATTTAATCCTATAAATTTTCCTCTGAGCACTGTTACAGCTGTAGTCCACAAAATGGGTTATGTTATATTTTTGGTTTTCTTCAATTCAAAATATTTTCTAATTTCTCTTGAAAGTTTCTCTTTGATTCATGGATTATTTAAATATATGCTGTGTAACATCCAAGTGTTTGGAGATCTTCCTCTTATGTCTCTGTTGTTGATTCTTATTTTAATTCTTTTATGATCAGGGAACATGCTTTTTACGATTTCAATTATTTTGTATTTTGGAAGGTTTGTTTTATGACTTGGGATATGGTCTGTCTTGTTGAAAGAACATGTATTCTGCTATTTTGGAATGAATTGTTCTGTATATGTCAGGTAACAACACTTGGTTGATGATGGTACTCAGTTTTTGTATATTTTTGCTGATTTTCTGTCTACTAGTTCTATATATTAATTAGTGTTGAAACATCCAAGTGTCATTGGATTTTTTTTTTATTATTTTAGATCTTACAGTTTTTGCTTCACATATTTTGAAACACTAAGTGTTTACACATTTAGGATTGTTAAGTCTTTTGGGTGTGTTAATCCTTTTAACATTATGTCATGTCCCTCTGCATCCCTCTTTATCTTTGTAATTTTCTTTGTTCTAAATTGTTCCTATTGGCCAGGCGTGGTGGCTCCATTCCAGCACTTTGGGAGGCCAAGGTGGGCGGATCACCTGAGGTCAGGAGATCGAGACCAGTCTGGCCAACATGGTAAAACCCCATCTCTATTAAAAATACAAAAAGTAGCTGAGCATGGTAGTGTGGGCTCCTGTAATTCTAGCTGAGACAGGAGAATCATTTAAACTCGGGAGGCGGAGGTTGCAGTGAGCTGAGATCACACCACTGTACTCCAGCCTGGGTGATGAGCAAAACTGCATCTCAAATAAATAAATATATAATAAAAAGAAATTGTTCCTTTTGATCAGTGTTTGCATCACATATCTTTTTCTATTCGTTTGCTTTTCACCTACTTACATCATTATATTTGAAGTGATTTTCTTACAGATTGTGCCTAGTTAGTTGGGTCATGTTTTAAAACTCTGACAATTTGTCTTTAAATTGTAATGTTTAGACCATTACATTTAATGTAATTTTTGACATGGTTGTTTTATGTCTATCAATTTATTTTTTATTTTTGATATCTCTGTTTTGATTTCCTCTTTTTTCCCATTTTCCTGCCTTCTTTTAGTTATATGAACATTTTTAGTGTTACTACATTTTTATGTACTGTGATTTTTTTTTTAGTTATCTCTTTGTTTTTTTGTGGTTGTTCTAGGGATTATAATATACATAGTTTTACACAGTCTACTTAGAGTCAATACTACTTCAAGGGGAATTAAGAAACCTTACCACCCTATAGGTCCCTTTACCCTCCTTTCTTTATGTCATAGTTGTCTTATATACAGCCATACCTATTGAAAATTCTTTCACACATTGTTATCATTTTTGCTGTCAGCCACCAAACATATTTTAAAGAACTCAAAAGGAGGATAGTCTATTGCATTTATCCAAATAGTCACCATTTATGTTGCTCTTCTTTCATTCCTAATGTTCTAAGTTTCATTCTGGTATCATGTACCAATTATCTGAAGAACATCCTCTAGCAGTTCATTTAGAGCAGGTCTGCTGGCTATAAATTCTCATTTCTGAAGGACATTTTTTGCTGCGTATAGAATTGTGTTGACATTTTTTTTCCCCAGCACTTCAAACGTGTTGTGCCACTTCCTTCTAACCTCCATGATTTCTTTTTTGAGATGGAATCTTGCTCTGTCACCCAGGCCAGAGTGCAGTGGTACCATCTCAGCTCACCGCAACCTCTGCCTCCCGGGTTCAAGTGATTCTCCTGTGCCTCAGCCTCCTGAGTAATTGGGACTACAGGTGCGTGCCACCATACCGAGCTAATTTTTTGTATTCTTAGTAGAGATGAGGTTTCACTGTGTTTGCCAGGCTGCTCTCAAACTCCTGACCTCAAGTGATCCACCCACCTCGGCCTCCCAAAGTACTGAGGTTACAGGTGTGAGCCACCCCACCCAGCCTGACCATGGTTTCTAATTAAAAATACACTGTCATTCTACATGTTGTACCCAGATAAGGTAAGTCCTAGCTGCTGCTTTCAAGATTTCTTTTCTTTGTATTATTTTCAGCAGTTTGATTTAGATATGCCTGGACATGGGTTAATTTGTTTTGTTTTGTTTTTTCTGTTGGGATTTTTCACTGTTCAGGCTATTTAAAGTATAAGTCAGCTCTAGATTTTATAATAGACTGGAATAATAGTGATACAAGACTTCTTTTGAAAGTGGCTTTGCATCATAGGGAATTGTGCAGTGAAATATGTAAGAATTTGCTATATATCCTAGACAGAATTTAACATTAGTACATTCTAGTTGTAACTCCTGCTCCTTTTCAATGATGTGGAAGATAGTTAGAAATGGACTAGAATGGGAGGAATTGAGCACCACAAAGAATAAGTGAGTTTTGTACTTTTACATACCTAGTAAGTTGCAGGTCTTATTTTCAGGTACTGTTTCCACTATAATGTATTGCTGTGTACTTATAGAACTTCCACCTACCTCAAGCTGAAACTTTAATATAAGTTTAAGGCGAGATACTGGTTGGAAATATCTCCTTTTTATCAGGGAAAGTCTGAAATTTTCAATTTCTTCAGCAAGGCATCAAGTCTTAGGTAAGAGCACGATTAGGACCCAGTGGCTTGCCAGCCAAATTTGGTCTGCTACCTGTTTTTGTACAGTATATAAGTTAAGAATGGGTTTTTCATTTTCAAATGGTTGTGGAAAAATCAAAAGAATATTTCATGACATGTAAAAATTATATGAAATTCAAATTTCAGTGTCCATAAGTGAAATTTTATTGGAACCCAACCACATCTGTTGGTTTACATATTGCCCATGGTTTCTTTTACACTACAATGGCAGAATCGATTAGGACACAAACCAAATAGGCTGCAAAGCAAAAAATATTTACTGTTTAGCCCTTTACAGAAAAAGTTTGCTAACTCCTGGTTTATAATAATTTTGAGTGAATTGGGTTAGAGTGTCAGTGATCTGCACTGTTTGAAAAGGATAGCTAGGATTGAAACTTTACTCTTTGAATAAGTATCTTGAACGTGAGAAAATTAGAAGATAAGAGTTAACTGATTGTAATCCTAGTCTATTAACATATATTAAACATTTTCAGTCCTACAGCAATATTTCACATTAAAACTTAGCCCATCAGATCAGGAGAGGTTGATAGGCAGTAAAGTCAGAGCTGTTTCTACCTAGATATTTGAAGATTATTGGAGGCATTGAGGCCCATGCCTGAGATACTTAAGAAGACTTTATTGACTGGAGGAAAGAAAAGCTCTTGTTTAAAATTCTGTGTTTTCCTGGTTATATTTCTGTGTTTTCCTAGGATTATGCTTTTTATAGGTCTAGTTACCTAGTTGCCTTTCTGTAGGCTTCTTTTGTTAGGGTGTTTCTCTGAGGCTAGTGGGAGGAAATGGCTGGTCATTTTTAAATGAAGAGGAAAGCCCAACTTTTACCAGGATCCCAGCCTGACATTGTCCCTTACCCCTATAGAAGCCTTTCTTCTGAACCTATAGACCCACCTTGCCAGTTGACATCAGAAGTCTATTGAGATGTCCATAGCCTGCTGTTACCAACTTCTTCCCTTCTACTCCCCTTCATCTCAAAGACCAAATGAACTACATCTATACTATATATACATTTAAGGATTTTTTTTTTAGGCAAAAATCATCTTGTTATCCACTGAAATTTAAGCTTAGGTGGGTCACCTAAGAAACAACCTAGAAGCTACCAATTTTATTTTTTCATTTTTAAAATATAATTTCAGCTTTTATTTTAGATCGAGAGGGTACATGAACAGGTTTGTCACATGGGTATGTTGCATGACATCAAAGTTTAGGGAACAAATGGTCCTGTTACCCAGGCAGTGAACATAGTACCTGATAGGTAGTGTTTCAGCCCTTCCCCTTCCCTCCCTCCCCATCTAGTAGTTCCCAGTTTTATTGTTCCTATCTTTATGTCTGTGTGTACCCAATGTTTAGCTCCTGCTTATAGACAAGAACATGCGGTATTTGGTTTTCTGTTTCTGCATTAATTTGCTTAGGATAATTGCCTCCAGCTTTATCCATGTTGCTGCAAAGAACATGATTTCATTCTTTCTCATGGCTACATCATATTCCATGGTATATACATACCATATTTTCTTCAGTTCACCTAGGTTGATAACATGTCTTTGCTATTGTGACTAGTGCTGTGATGAACATATGAGTGTACTTGTCTTTATGGTAAAATGATTTATTTCCCTTTGGGTATATACCCAGTAGTGGAATTGCTGGGTGGAATAATAGTTTGGTTTCACATTCTTTGAGAACTCTCCAAACCGCTTTCCACAGTTGCGGAACTAATTTACATTCCCACCAACAGTATATAAGTCCCTTTTTCTCTGTAGCTTCGCCAGCATTTTTTTTTTTTTTTGGACTTAATAGTAGCCATTCTGACTGGAGTGAGTTGATACCTCATTGTGGTTTTGATTTGCATTTCTCTGATTTGATTTGTTGAATATTTTTTTCATATGTCTGTTGGCCGCTTGTTCAGGACTTCTTTTAAGAAGTGTCCATGTCCTTTGCCCCCCTTTTTTTTTTGGTACTGGGTCTCACTCTGGTGCCCAGGCTCAAGTGCAGTTGCACAGTCTCAGCTCACTGCAGCCTCGAGCTCTGAGGCTGCCTCAGCCCCTCGAGTAGCTGGGATTATAGGCAGGTGCCACCATGCCTGGCTAATTTTTGTGGGTTTTTTTTGTAGAGGTGGGGTTTCACCATGTTACCCAGGCTAGTCTTGAACTCCTGGTCTCAAGCAGTCTGCCCTCTTCAACCTCCCAAAAGTGCTGGGATTACAGGCATGAGCCATTGTGCCTGGCCTTTTGCCCACCTTTTAATGGGGTTATTTGTATTTTTTTTGCTTGTTGAATTAAGTTCCTTATAGATTCTAGATACTAGACCTTTGTTGGATGCACAGTTTATGAATATTTTGTCCCATTCTTTAGGGTGTCTGTTTACTCTGTTGATGGTTTCTTTTGCTGTGCAGAAGCTCTTATTAGGTCCTACTTGTCAATTTTTAGTTTTGTTGCAGTTGCTTTTGAGAACTTGGTCATAAATTCTTTACCAAGGCTGATGTCCAGAAGGTATTTCCTAGATTTTCTTCTAGTATATTTATACTTTGAGGTCTTATGTTTAAATCTTTAATCCAGCTTGAGTTAATTTTTGTATATGGTGAAAGGTAAGGATCCAGTTTCTTCAGCATATGACTAGCTAATTATCCCAGCACCATTTATTGAATAGGGAGTCCTTTCCCCATCGCTTATTTTTGTCAACTTTGTCAAAGATCAGATAGTGGTAGGTGTGTAGCTTTATTTCTGAGTTCTCTGTTTTGTTCCATTGGTCTATTTGTCTTTTCATGTCAATACCATGCTGTTTTGGTTACTGTAGCCTTATAGTTTGAAGTTGGGTAATGTGATGTCTCCAGCTTTGTTCTTTTTGATTAGGATTGCTTTGGCTATTTAGGCCCCTTTTTCTGTTCCATATGAATTTTATAACATTTTTTTCTAATTCTGTGAAAAATGATGTTGGTAGTTTGATAGGAACAGTGTTGAATCTGTAAATTGCTTTGGGCAGTATGGCCATTTTAACAATACTGATTCTTCCAATCCATGAGCATGGTATGTTTTTCCATTTGTTTATGTCATCTGTGATTTCTTTCAGCAGTGTTTTGTAGTTTTCCTTGTAAAGGTCTTTAACCTCCTTGGTGAGATGTGTTCCTAGGTATTTAATTTTTGTATGTGTGGCTATTGTAAATGGGATTGCATTCTTGATTTATTTCTCAGTTTGAACGTTATTGATGTTACTGATTTCATACATTGAAATGATGAAATGCTAGTGATTTTCATACATTGATTATCCTAAAACTTTACTGAATTCATTTATAGAATCTAGGAGTCTTTTGGAGAATTCTTTAGGGTTTTCTAGGCATAAGATCATACCATCAGAAAACAGATAATTTGGCTTCTTCTTTTTCAATTTGAATGCCTTTTATTTTTTTCTCTTGCCTGATTGCTCTGGCTAAGACTCCTAGTAATATGTTGAATAAGAGTGGTGAGAATGGGCATCCTTGTCTTGTTCCTGTTCTTAAGGGGAATGCTTCCAGCTTTTGCCCATTGAGTATGATATTGGCCATGGGTTTGTCATAGGTGGCTCTTACTATTTTGAGGTATGTTCCTTTGATCCCTAGTTTATTGAGGGTTTTTATCATGAAGAGATGTTGGATTTTATCAAAAGCCTTTGCTCCATCTATTTAGATGATCATATGGTTTTTGTTTTTAATTGTTTTTGTGACGAATCACATTTATTGAGTCACATTTGTTGAACTAACCTTGTATCCAAGGAATAAAGCCTACTTGATGGCGGTGAATTAACTTTTTGATGTCTTGCTGGATTTGATTTGCTAGTATTTTGTTGAGGATTTTTGTCTATATTCATCAGGGATTTTGGCCTATAGTTTTCTTTTGTTTCACCTTTGCCTGATTTGGTTATCAGGATGATGTTGGCTTCATAAGAATGCATTAGGAAGGAGTCCCTCCTCCTCGATTTTTTTGGAATAGTTCCAGTAGGATTGGTACTAGTTCTTCTTTGTACATCTGGTGGAATTTGCCTATGAATCCATCGGTTCCAGAGCTTTTTTTGGTTGTTAGATTTTTTAAATTATTGATTCAGTTTTGGAACTTGATATTGATTTGTTTAGGCTTTGAATTTCTTCCTGATTGATCCTGGGAGATTGTGTTTTTCCAGGAATTCATCCATTTCCTCTAGATTTTCTAGTTTGTGTGCATAGAGGTGTTTGTAATAGTCTCTGAGGATCTCTTGTATTTCTGTGGGGTCAGTGTAATGTTACCCTTGTCATTTCTGATTGTGCTTATTTGGATCTTCTCTTTTTTGTTAATCTAGTAAACAGTCTATCAATATTTATCCTTTCAAATAACCAACTTTTTGTTAATCCTGTGTATGGATTTCAGGTCTCAGTTTCATTTTGTTCTGCTCTGATTTTAGTTATTTTCTTCTGCTAGCTTTGGGGTTCTTATTCTAGTTCCTCTAGGTGGGCTTATATCATTGAATTGAGATCTTTCTCACTTATTGATATAGACATTTAGTACTGTAAACTTTCCTGTTAACACTGCCTTTGTTGCATACCAGAGATTTTGATATATTGTGTCTCTGGAAACCACCAATTTTAAATGTTCTATACACATTAATTTTTAGGGTAATAAAAATATTACTCTCTTGATTTGGAAACTTATCTTTTAGGTGACAGAAAAACAAATGTTGTACTCTGCCTTGCATATGTATTTTCAATACATATGT
Source organism: Plecturocebus donacophilus (assembly GCA_004027715.1). Taxonomy (NCBI): domain Eukaryota; kingdom Metazoa; phylum Chordata; class Mammalia; order Primates; family Pitheciidae; genus Plecturocebus; species Plecturocebus donacophilus. The sequence goes on from PVKP010016432.1 coordinate 38,525, forward strand.
GTGTTCTTTTTGTTTAAGATAGGGTCTCACTCTGTCAGCCAGGCTGCAGTGCAGTGGCAAAATTAAGGCTTATTGCAGCCTTGACCTCCTAGGCTCAAGCAGTTCTCCCACTTCAGCCTCCCAAGTAACTGAGATTACACCTGGCTATTTTTTTTTTTTTTTATAATTTTTGTAGAGATGAGGTTTCACCATGTTGCCCAGGGTAGTCTCAAACTCCTAGGCTCAAGCAATCCTCCCGCCTTGGCCTCCCAAAGTGCTAGGAGGTGCCCAGCCCATATGTGTATTCTATAACTATTCATTGTTGAATCTGTTACTACCATGAAATACAGCTGTCCTAAATGCCCCAGGCCACATCATCCAGGAGGATAAAAGCAGAGTCTGGATGATAGTCACTCACAGACTTTAACTAGCTATTATAGTTCTCCAGCTTCCAGAAAAGTCTATAGGTATACCCATTTTGCCCTGGAGGTATCTGCTGTGTTTTCCTAAATAGGTACTTTATAGCACCTAATCTCCGCTTCTCTCCTCTTTGCTCTTAGGGACTACTATTGATTTCAACCTCTGAAAGTTTCTCTTCTATTAATATGTTTGCACAGTCCCCAGTGCTGCTGCTATCACTGACTTGTCTGACTGCCCGTTTGGCTGAACTACTCATGCAGTACTCAACTAAGGGTACTAGTGTCTGTGCTAAGGGTCTTGGCTCACTCATCTTTCTGCTGTGACTGGGACTCCTAGAGCTGTGGGAGTGGCATGTCAGCTTGTTTAGGTTTCTGTGAAGAGCCTCTTTCCTACTAGGATTCTGAACTGAGTCCTTGCAAGCTAGCTGAGCTAAAGAATGAACCTGAGTAACACACTCACACAGTTTTATGAATTACTACCTCACAGCTTGGAATATTGCCACTGGATTCAGTTGGTGAGCTATCGTTTTCTCTTGGGGCCCCTTCTTTAACAGGAGATTCCTGTTCCCTCAGAAATACAAATTTCTGGTAGGATAGTCCACTCCTAGGCACACCCTAACAGGTGAGAATCCCCTGGTGTGTTCATCTCCTTATGCTCAAGTGGGGCATATGTGAGGGTTTGTGTATGTATTGATAGTATATTCCTTATAGTGCATATATTCCTGTTGGGAAGCAAGACTTCAAAGTAGCAGGTAAAGAATTATGATTACTAACCTTGCAAAAGAGATCAAGAGGGTGCCCTTTCAGTATTTGGAACATTTTATATGAAAATAGGTAGTAGCTAGTTATAATTATGGATATTGAGAATAATATAAAGACTTTCTTGCTATGATGGGTTTAAGAAAAGAAGGAAATATTTCTGACAACTGTTGAAATATTGAAATGGGTCCCAAAGGAATATGGTAGAATTTCCTAGCTAGGCCTGAGGGAAAAAAAAAATTCCCATATCCTCCCTTTTGGAGGTTAAGGTAAATGTAGAGGACTTAAGAGGCAGTGGGCAGGATGGGGGTGGGGATGTGTTCTTAGATCATCACCCAGCCCTCCTGTGATGGTAGCATAATGTAGTATAAAGATGTGTCTTTGGGAACCAGTCCATGGGTTCAGATCTCAGCTCCCTGAAGCTGTTCTGTATAAATAGATATTATCATGTGGCATGTATGATTAAATGAGTTAAAATAGTGGCTCCATGAGTATATCTTCCTGTACTTGGGGATAGACTTGAGGTCACCTAGCTCTTGAGATCTGATCTATATAAGCCAAGATGGCAGTTTACTGACATATAGTGAAGATTCAGCTGTGATTGCATTTTCATATGATGGCACCACCTCACACCAGATAGCAAGAGCCAATTTGTGTGCATGGCTTTCAAGCTCCATGATGAGCAACATCATCTTAGTAACTTGAAATTGACCATCGTGGGAGTATCTATATCACAGGAATCAGTAAACTAAAAATCAGGGCTTTCTTCTCTCTTGAAGAGCCTGATGGTAAACATCAGCATATCACTGATACTGTCTCTCTCTCTGTGAGTTGTATGGTAGGCCAAGCCATCTTCACAAGATTACATCACAAGTGTGGACTTGGACTGGGGACTTTAGTGATGTGAGTCTCACGTCTGATGCCATCCACATGAGAGTTGCTTTTGGTCCTTTCCTTTCCTCTTTCCTTTCTTTTCCTCTTTCCTCTTCTCTTTCCTCTTCCCTCTTCTCTTTCTTCTTCTCTTCCCTCTTCTCTTCTCATAGAATCTTGCTCTGTCACCGAGGCTGGAGGGCAGTGGCATGATCCCAGCTCACTGCAACCTCCCCGTCCTTGGCTCAAGTGATAGTCATGTCTCAGCTTCCTGAGTAGCTGGGATTACAGGCGCATGCCACCATGCCCGGCTAATTTTTGTGTGTTTTGTAGAGATGGGGTTTCACCATGTTGGCCAGGCTGGTCTCGAACTCCTGGCCTCATGTGATTCACCCACCTTGGCCTCCTAAAGTGCTGGGATTACAGGCATGAATCACCGTGCCTGGCCTATTGGTCTGTTTCTGAAACTGCAGTGTTCTTGTCCTTGAGCCCAGAGGGGTAGGTACTTGAACATGGACTGTATCTCCTCTGGATCATGCTTAGATAGGAACTTCCAGCTCTGTAACTTTCATTTTTGTATTCCTTCAGACTGATCCCCCTTTTTAGTCTTTTTCCATCCCAAGTAGAATATAAACTGCAGTTGTTTGTTTTTACTAAACTGTAGTCATATTCTAATCCTGCCTCCCTGCAATGAAGTCAAACAACTTTTTTTTGTATCCATGCCATTCCAAGTTTTGGATATTGATGAGCCTTTTTGGCTCTTATATAGGCAATATCAGGATTTGTCCCCTTAGATGTCCAATTATATCTGAATGCGGATTCTACCAGTTTGTCTTTCAGAATAAAAACCTGCATTTTGCCCATCCCCAGTATGAGAGGTACCATGCTGTATGGTCTATGTCCTGATAATGTGTCACTTCCAACATGGAGCCTCCATGCCCTCTCTGGACAGATCTAGTCACTATCCTATCATGCTCCCAGGAAATTTGGAGCCTTCTTTTCTTCTTCTGTTATACAACCTGCTACTCTGGGTTCTAGTAATTTATTTTCCTTTCCTCCTTATCCCTCCACCAGAGCCAGCTCAGGATCCTGGAGATTAAAGACCTGCAATTATCTGCCCCTGATACCACAACCATGGTATCAGACCTCTAGATACGTTGGACATGTGGACAGATTAGTGAATAAAATTATGTGAAATTAAAGGGTTGGTGAAAGTTGTTAGCCTGTGGGAGTTTTTCAAATTAAGATCACTGTCTAAAATCAAGTTGTGTACTGTCAGTTAAGAATCAATTCCTGGGCAGCCTTTTTGCTTCCTTTATAATATTTCTCAGCTCTGATAATTGCTAAAGTATGTGAAAGTGCCTTTGGACAGATTCCCTATATAGGAAGGAGCACGCAAAGGAATGTCACTCCTGACTTACACTTTTGTCCTGGAATTGTGTGGATAAATAAACTAATGCTTCTATTTAAAGGATGGTTTCCCTTCTATGGATAGACAGGCCAGCTACTTTGATGCTAATTCATGAAATTCTGCTGGCATAAAGGATGCCTGTATTCTCCCTACATTCATTTTGTGGGCTTACTTTATTTGCATCAGTTTTGATTTAAGTGTTCTTAATCATCGGCAATGAAGATACAGGTTGAATACAATATGTTATTGATAGTTCAGCAGACAAGAATGTAGAGAGAGAATGCAAAGAAGGATGAAGATAGTGTCAAAGAGGGAAAGCCTTAAATACACACACACACACACACACACACACAGAATAAAGGAAAGAATCTGAAATATAAGTTGAAGTATAATATACCTGAAGAAAAAGTGAACATTATAAGGGTACAGCTCTATTAATAGTCTCAAAGTGAACTTACCCATTCAGTCAGAGTGCCCCAGTCAAGAAGAAGAACATTAAAAGCACCTCAGAGGTCTCCTTCCTGAGTACCCTGTTCTTCTACCCCAGAGGTTACCAGGTTACTACTATCCTGAATTCTGTCACTATAGACTAATTTCATGTTCACACTTTGTGTAGATGGAGAATACACAAAGATATCACAGTTTTTAAAAAAAGTCTCTACTTTTTTTTTGAGACAGGTTCTCACTCTGTCACCCAGACTGGAATGCAGTGGCACAGTCATGGCCCACTGCAGTCTTGACTTCCTGGGCTTAAGTGATCCTCCCACCTCAGCTCCCAGATAGCTGGGACTACAGGTGCATGCCACCATGCCTAGCTAGTTTTTGTATTTTTTTCTGTGGAGATGGGGTTTCACCATGTTGCCCAGGCTGATCTCAAACTCCTGGGCTTAAGTGATCTGCCTGCCTTGGCCTCCCAAAGTGCTGGGATTACAGGCATGAGCCACCACGATCAGCCAAATCTACTCTACTATTGATGAATGTTTTAGATTTGTTTCTAGTTTGGGTCTATTACATATAGTGCTTATCTGAGCATTCTCATACATATCTTGAGGAACATCTATGTACATTTCTGTTGTATATATAATTAGGAGTAAAGTAGCTGGGTCATAAGGTATACACATGTTACGCTTCAGTAGATACTATAAAACAGCTTTCCAAAGCCTTTATCCTAATTTACATTCTCACCAGCAGTATAAAGAGGCACTTTGCCAACAACACTTGTATTGTTGATGTTTAGAATTTTAGCCATTTTGATGAGTAGTAATGGTGACTTCCTTATTTCTTTTTTTTTGCATGTAGTAAAATGCAGAGATTTTAAGAATAGAGTTTAAATTTTGACAAACGTATATACTCATGTAGCCCACACCCTAATCAAGATATAAAACATCTCTATGTCCCTAAAAGTATGATTGCATCTCTTTTCACTCTGTTCCCTCCAAGCAGAGGCAGCTACTACTATTCTGATTTATGTCACCATAGAGTATAGTTTTTCCTATGACTGAACTTCATGTAAATGAAATATAGTATATACTCCTGTGTCTGGCTTGTTTTTGGTTTATTTTGCTCAATGTAATGTTTCTGAGATTCATCTATGATGTACAGGAATGTTCATAGCAGCTATATTTGTAATAACCAAAAACTGGAAACAACCTAAATGCCCTCCAGTAAGCAAATGGTTTAACTGTGGTGCATCCGTAAAATACAATAAAAGAAACAAACTATTGATAAGTGAAACAACTTGGATGGCTCTCAAGAGCATTATGCTGAATGATAAATAGCCTATCTCAAAAGTTTACATACTATATAATTTCACTTATGTAAAATTATTAAAACGACAACTTGAAGTATAATTTATATACCACAAAATTCGCCTGCATAAGTATATAATACTCACAACAGTGCTTTTTAATAAATATGCTAAGTTGTGCAACCATCTCCATAACTCAGTTTTAGAACATTTCCATCACTCTAATAAAATCCCTTGTACTCATTTGCAGTCACTCCACTCTTCTTCCCCCAGCCCTAAGCAACTACTAATCTACTTTCTGCCATTGTAGATTTGCCTTTTGTGGACATTTCATATAAATAGAATTATATATGGTCTCGTGTGTCTGGATTCTTTCATGTAGCATACTGTTTTTGGGGTTTATGGTGGTACAGCATATCAGTAATTCATTTCTTTTTGTTGCTGAAAAATATTCCATTATATGGATGTACCACACTGGTTATTCCTTTGCCAGTGTATGGGCATTTGGGATAGTTCCAGCTTTGGGTTCTCATGAACAGTACTGCAGTAAGCATTCATGTGCATGTCCTTGTGTAGACATAAGTTTTCATTTCTTTTGGGTAGATTTTTAGGAGTAGAATTGCTGGGTTGTGTGTTAAATTTATATTTAACTTTTTAAAGAAACTACCAGTTTTCCAAGGTGGCCGAATACTTTTATAGTCCCACCAATAATTCCTAGGAAATAATAGCTTGTGTATTTGAAAAGCATGTATATTTTGCTTGTCTTGGAGTGTTTTATAGATACCAGTTAGGTCAATTTTAAAAATAGTTCTTGTTTAGGTTTTGTATATTCTTTATTTTTTCCTAGTTCTATTTATTATCAAGAGTAGAATGTTAAACTCTGTTCCTGTTGAATTGTCTATTTCTTCATTTCTTTGTCTTTTAAGTTTTCAGCAGTTTGATCATGATGTGCCTAGACGTAGATTTCTTTGTATTATTCTGTTTGGTGTTCTTAGTGTCTTGACAATTAAACTTTTTTATTTTTTTTTTATTTTTGATACAGAGTCTCTCTCTGTTGCCCAGGGTGGAGTGCAGTGGCATAATCTCGGCTCACTGCAACCTCTGCCTCCCGGGTTCAAGTGATTTCCGGCTAAGTTTTGTGTTTTTAGTAGAGATGGAGTTTCACCATGTTGGCCAGACTGGTCTCGAACTCCTGACCTCAAGTGATCTGCTCCCCTCAGCCTTCAAAAATGCTAGGATTATAGGCATGAGCCACTGCACCTGGTCAAGCTATTTTTTAAAAATATTTTTCATCTTCACACTCTTCTTCTCTGTATTAGATTCTAATTATACAAATGTTAGATCCTTTATTGTTATCCCACAGGTCTCTGGTGCTTTGTTATTTCTTTTTCTAATCTTTTTTCTGTTTAGATTGGCCGGTTTATCTGTCTTCAGGTTGTCTGCCTCCTTCATTCTGCTGTTGTGTTCTTACAGTTAATTTTTATTTTGGCTGTTTTTCAGTTCTAGAGTTTCCATTTGGTTATCATTATATCTTCTCTTTACTGATATTTCCTATTTTAACATTCTTTCAAGAGTGTTCAGGTTTGGTGATTGCTTGTTTGAATGTGTGGTGGTGGTTGTTGTTTTAGAAGCAAGATCTTGTTAAATTGGCCAGGCTGGACTCGAACTCCTGGGCTCATGTGATCTGCCCACCTCAGCCTCCTTAGTAGCTGAAACTATAGGTGCGGGTCACCATGCCTGGCAATCTGAGCATTTTTAGAATAGCTGCTTTAAAGTCCTCGTTAGATAATTTCAACACTTGAACCCGGGAGGCAGAGGTTGCAGTGAGCCGAGATTGTGCATTGTTGGCATCTGTCATCTTTTCTCATGTGAGCTGGCATTTTCATGGTTCTTTGTATATCGCATAATTTTGGATTTTATCCTGGACATTTTGAATATTATGTTATGAGACTCTGGATCTTAACATAATATTGAACCAACTCAATGGAGAATGTCGATGTATTTGTTTTAGCAGCAGTTGGCCTGGTTAGGTTCAGACTGCAAGTTCCAACTCACTTTGTATGGGATGTAGTTCAAATATCAGTTCAGTATTTAATGGCTTTGCAGTGCTTTTCACCTCTGTCTTGTGTGTGCCATCCACTGGTCAGTCAGGGACCTAAGTGTGTGAATTCATTTCTCAAAGTCTTTGATATGCTAATTAGAATCAAATCCACCTGTGAGGAAGTAGACACGATCCCAGGAGTTCCTAAGCAACTTTTTGTGAGTTTGTTTTCCTGTGCTCTTCCTTCCTTGTTATTTCTCTGGTACTTTCTAGTTTTCCAGGGCTTTCCTTTTTAATCCTCCAGTGAGAAACTATACTCTTTCACAGCACACTGCCTCTAGGACACAAGGAGCAGACAAACAGAGAAAGAAAGTAAGAAAAAGCAATGGGAGGCCCAGTGCAGTGGCTGACACCTATAATCCCAGCATTTTGGGAGACCAAGGCGGGCGGATCACTTGAGGTCAGGAGTTTGAAACCAGCCTGATCAACATGGTGAAACCCTGTCTCTACTAAAAATACAAAAATTAGCCAGGCGTGGTGGGGCGTGCCTGTAATCCCAGCTACTCGGGAGACTGAGGCAGGAGAATCTCTTGAGCCCAGGAGGCAGAGGTTGCAGTGAGCTGAGATCACACACTGCACTCCAGCCTGGGTGAAAGATAGAAACTCTGTCTCAAAACAAAAAGCAATGGGTTTTGGCTTTGCCCTTTTGGAGCCATAGTTCCACCAGATGGATAGAAGCTTCCTTCCTCTCCTTCAGAGTTTTAGCTCCTGTAGTCTCCCTATGCCAGTTACTTTTTGTTGCTGCTGCCACAGCCTCTACCGTGGGATTTTCTAGATGTTAGAGAGGGGAGAAAAAGGAGAGAAAAACCCAGGGGATTTCCCTCCTCCATCCCCCACCACCTCACTGCTCCAGTTTCTCTGAGCATTATTAGTTCCCTTTTCCAAAAAAGCACCTTGAACCAGAACATGTGCTCTAACCACAGTGCTCACTTTCAGATTTCATTGTGTTGAGTTCAGGCCAGTGAACACTGGAAGAAAAAAAATGATAAAGTCACTGCCAGTTCAATTGTACTCTGCATTCTGGCATTCTTTCCTGATTGCCTGCTGTTATAGACTTTTAAGAGTTCTCTAATAGTTGCCCATATTTTCTTTACAGATTTTATAGTTGCATTTGGTGAACAGAAAGGTTAGGTGTGTGTTTATACCATCTTACTTGGAACCAGAAGTCTTCACTGATATTTTAATGGATGTTTGGGGTTGCTTTCCCTCCCTCCTAAGGTATTTATATCTCTGAAATAATAGTTTCAGATATGTAGTGTTTGGTGCAGTTAGGTGGACAAAAGTTGCTAAGAGTAAGCAGAGGAGCTACACTGTTATTGGCTGAATACATAATGACCCCCTGAAAAACAGAGCCACTTCTCTAAAAGTATATGTGGTAATCTCATCTCGAAGCACAGTTCTTTCTCTTTGTGTAGCATATCATTGTCCACGTTGTTTTCCTTGGCCCTGCCTCTCTGTCGTAGTCTCTTGCTTCTGTCCTGCTGTTTTCCAATAACCTTTGCCCCCTAGAACTTCATTCCTCAACTCCTTTCTCCTCCTCCCTCTCCTGTTTGTCTCTGGTTTTCCCCACACTCTGTCCTTCCTAACATTACAGTCTTGCATTTTATCACCAAACTCTATCTCCCAAGGATAAATGCACCGCTTCGTGACATTTAAGGATGGTAAGTACTTGCATTTGAAGGATGGAGAAACCTGGAAGGGGGTGGGAATCGGGTTTTACTCATAGGTTAGGGCCAGAATGTTGTCTCTACAAGGTATTGTGGTGGTCTAGGCAGCTGCTTTTCCAGCATATTGGTGCTTTTTGCCTCACATGGTATTTCTGGTAGGTAATGGAGGCCAGGCCACATGAGGCTCCAGCACAGTCAGGAATGTGGGTCTAGAAAGAAGGTATATTTAAGCCATACTAACCTCATTATCTTGGGAATATTTAAGAGGTTTGTGGGCTGTTTTGGGGGGTTTGTTTGGTTTGGTTTTAGTTTTGAAAGTTAGTAGAAGAAGCTACTAAATAACAGTCACCTTTATGAAAGTATTTCCTATTGTTAGTTATGTGTACAGAATCACTGAAGAAATCCTAAATGGGCAAAAACACATGGGCAGAGCACATGTTTTTATGTTGCAGCATGCTTTCAGTATTTTTGTGGTAGAAATATGCATTCTTTATTTATTTTTACTTTTATTTTTTGAGATGGAGTTTCACTTTATTGCCCAGGCTGCAGCGCAGTGGTGCAGTCTCGACTCCCTGCAGCCTCTGCCTCCCGGGTTCAAGCTATTCTCCTGCCTCAGTCTCCTCAATAGCTGGAACTACAGATGCACGCCACCACACCCAGCTAATTTTTGTATTTTTAGTAGAGACAAAGTTTCACATGTTGGCCAGGCTAGTCTCGAACTCCTGACCTGAAGTGATCTGCCCACCTTGGCCTCCCAAAGTGCTAGGGTT